>JBCJKH010029480.1:0-32823 GCA_039877255.1 Loriculus beryllinus | reverse complement strand
CCATGCCACACAAGGCTTTGTCCAGCCTGACCTTGAACGCTGCCAGGGATGGAGCATTTACATCTATGAACATTATCTGTATCTTTGGCCTTGAATATAACTATAAATATATATTTGTTGCTAAATATGGTATAAAAGGCTCCTCATTTTTCTCACACGGTAGCAGATGGGTTATCAATACTACAGATTTTAGGAGATGGTTAAGTAGAAGTATCCAAGCCCAGTCTTGCTGTTTTTAAGTGATCTCTTAAGTGCATAAGGCTCCATATTGTTAATTGAAGAGGCAGGATGCTCAGCCTGGTAACCAACTCTTAACCTTGTGATAACATTATATCACACTGTGCAGCTAGATGATGTTAAATTCGTTATGAAATATATGTAAGACCATATATCTTTATATTCTTACTAATTAATGAGTAGCAGCAAGAAATGAGGGCTAGCACATTCATACAGACGAATATATCATCAAGAATTTTACACATGAGTTTTTAGATTTGTTCTTTGGTATGTTGCTTTAAAATAGGGAACATGGTGATATTTTCTTAGGTTCCTGTAGTCCAAATGAAGCTCTATACAAGTCAGTATGTTTCACCTCCAAAGACTGTGGGGTTGCTAAAGTCTGAGGAGGGAATAACAGCAGACACCATTTTGGCATATTTAAGAAGCATGTACTTGGGCTTTCTATTGCAGGGAGAGTTTCATAGGTCACATATTCATGGTTGCTCCCATGATTTATGTTTCTGCAATCCCTGCCTGAATAATGTTTTTTTCTATCTGTGAAATTTTGAATAGAAAGGAAATACATGCTGAAAACATTATCTTATTCAAAATGATTCTGCCATAACCAAACAGCCGAAACCTACCAACATAGTCAATGTTTTTAAGGTTGAATTTTACAAATCCGAAAATCTGAGGTCCATTATATGACACAGTGGGCTTGGAGACCATCTTTGTGGAGCACCTTTAGAATATTGTTTTACAGTCGCTGAATGTATTGCATACTGATATTCAGGACAAAAAAAAAGATCTACATGCTGTACAATAGTAAGGATTCTTAAATTTCCAGTAACTTTAATCAAAACTATCAGGATGAGATCTGCAAGCCCAGAGTTAAATCGGAAGCAGTTTCCCATTTTTGTAGGGGGGTCACAATTCTGTACCCATCTGGAGTTTTGCTATCAGCCTCAGTAGGTGTTTGGTTTTATTCTTAGTTTGAAGATTGAAATGTCTCTGCTATAGGCAAATAACACTTCTGAGACTCTGTAGAAGTGTTCTGACTTAAAATATTCATTGTTATTGACAAGGTTGTAATTCAGTAACAGCATTACCAGAAAACTTATGTAAGTTTCTGAACTTGCTTTGAATTTATGACTAATAATGATTGCTCAGCCAGTGCTCATAGGATCTGAACTGCTGTTACCCCCAATTTACAGTCCAAAAGAGTTAAATTGCCAGAAGAATTGTGATGAATCTGTGACTTGAGACACAAACTATGCATGAATATTGAAATATTTTATGAGCACTTTTAAAAAATAAGTCAGCTATGGGAGATGGCCAAGAGTACAGTTGATATCAGTGGAGGCATCCTTGTGCTATCTAATTTGTTTTCATTTTCACAGTAAATATTGTAGTGATTATGACTGATGCTTGCAGCGATACAAGTCAGAAAATTAAGCTTTGGTTGTTCAGCTAAAGTATGGTGCAAACCTATTCATCCCAATGAAGTAAAAGCAGTTTAATCTCAAAGTCCAGTTAGATTTTGTATTTTGTATCTACATCTTCAGACATGAGTATCAATTTTCATCAGTGCTCACTGTGATGATAATGTCTGATGAGGTTACACTAAAAATTGGGCAGAGATTTATGTGGAGCTGCAAATTGCTGGCTTCAAAACTAAATATCCAAGAGTCAGACACTTTTAGAGAAGCCTCAAGTGTGGGAATAATCTCTCACAACAGCCAGTGGCTTCTGATTTCTCTTGAAAGAGTTGTGAAGGAATGGAGGAATAGCTCTAGGGGATAGTCTTTGGTTTTAGCAGATACTTGAATGCTTAATCATTGATAATTACTCATTCAGGTCTGCTTGATGCAGCTGGATCCTTCGTGTTCCTTACCAAATTGGGGCATAAACAGCACTGAGGTGACAGTTCTGCACAGTGCACCAAACTTCATTCCTGCCTTTGCATCACAGAAAATGTACATGATTGATTGTACTGACATTAAAGCACTTTAACTGTTTGCTCAGATATCAAGATTTGGCCATCCAAAATAATGAGTTTCTCTTCAGAAGAGCATATGTTTTAAAATCTGAGTCCTTTTATTTGCTTTTACTTTTGAGCCTGTAAGGTTCACGTATTTTATGGCTTTATCTGCACTTTTTAGGCTTGAAGTTTTTTAAAGGATAATTCTCCATGATCACCTGAATCCAGGATTTGGGGTTTAAGTAAACACTGAATCTAACATGGCTTGCGATGAAGTAGTAAAGGATATTAATTTCAATGATAGTAGGAGCAGATGTATAATTGTGCCTCTGTCCTTGTTTGTATTGTAAGGCTATGCAAGAAATCTTTGGCCATGAGTTATATCATACCCTGCAAATATTGTACTTCACTGGTAACTCAATGTGTTGTTAAGATTTTGTATGGCTGACAATACCAATGATAAAGTCTTGTGGCTTCATACAGTCCAACACAGTCTTATTTAAACAATTCCAGTGTAATACGTATTATGCAAAATCTCTGTAAAACACAGAAAGTTTCTGCATGGTGAAAGAATGGGCTTGGTTTTGAAGTACAGGTTGCTAGTGAGCACAACATTCCAGGAAGGGGACTGAATATAGCCATGGCAACTCTGGAGAGACAAGTAAGCCACACACAGGAGCTGTATAGCACTGCAGTTCTGATATGCCCTCTGCGCTCACTTTATTGTCACTGTTAGATAAGCAGTTCATGTTTTAAAAGCATGCATATAGCTTTCCCATAAGAGGAGAAATGTTACTGATAATTAGCTGTAGTCTGTGGACTGTCAATGCTCTTGAATTTAACTGCTGTGAGGACGAAGTAACAGTCTTACAGACCCCCTTTTTGATGATCATCAGTTACACAAGGGTGCTAAACTTATTGCAGATATAGCAGCATTTTCAGAAGGGTCTGTGTGATGTGGAGCATTTGTTTTGATGACTTTCAGTAAGACTTGAGATAAGTTAAAACTCCAGTACTGTTAAGTACTGTATTGGTAGGCACTTGGCTGCATTTTTCAAAAACAAGTAAGAAGAGGAATTTCAGTTAATCCAATCGGAACCAGGCATTAGGTGCCTTAGGCACTTCCAAAAGTCTGGCTAAGCATTTGTCATCATATTTAGCTGGTTAAACCAAAAAGTTCACCCTTAAAACCCTTTTGAAAGAGTAGGTTTCTGGTGTGTGAATTCTGGTACCTGGGTGTGCAGGTATTTGCTAATACTTGAGAAGTGTCAGTGCAAGCATCATGCTTATAAAGGGAGGGCAGGTTTAAAAAGCTTTGCCTAACGTGTCCTGTCCAGACAGCACATTACATAAATTGTTTAGGAACAATGTTATTTCTGTTTCTAATTTTATATTTATTAGATTTAACATCATTATGGAGAGAAAATGAAAACAGTGTTCTCAGTCTGTTTTAAGAAATGTGGTTTCCAAGAATTGTCAGTTTGTCATGCTTCTGGATGCACTAGAAACAGTGAATGCAAGTCAGCTCGATTAAATTGTGAAATGATATTAAAAATGCATTTGCAATTGCAGTTACTAGATTGTGTTGTATGCTAACTGTTGTCATTTGTGTCATGGTGGGAGGTCCCAACTGGTTAATGATGCTGTTTTGCAGCATTAAATAAGTGAAGCATTTGTTTATATGTGGAAACATGTATTTCTGTAATGTTTTTTTATTCCTGTCATCAGGTGCTTTGCCAAAACTTGAAGCTGCTTAAAATTTATAGGATAGACTGTTGTCAGTGCATGCAAGCAGAACATGGTATCGTTTCTAGGGTGTATATGTGAAAGGGCCTAGAGAGGCTCACCTATATAGGAGCTGCAGACATGAGCTGTTTTCTCTTAGCATCATAGAAGATTACTTTGGGCACACCTGCACTGCCACAGAATGCAAAGAGTGAGGGATTGTGTTCTCTGAAGCTCTCTGGCAATAAATGTTTCCTGGCCTGCACCTTGCAGAAGCTCTGAGGAGGTTGCTGAAACTGGCTTTATTCCCAGCTGGCTGATTCAGCAAGAAATTAACTGGCTCAAAAAAATTTCCCCCTTTATTGCAATTTCTCTGCTTGTATATGTGGCTGCTCCAGGCCATCTACTGTGATGGAGAAATGTGAAAGGACAATGCAAGTGCTGGTTCTGGTACATTTACATTTGCTTTTTCTTATGGAAGTTTTCCTTGCTTTTCCAGCTACTGCAGCCCTCTTGTTGGTGTAGGAGTGGTGTGAAAGCAGAAGGCTAAAGCTCAGTGCTCTCTCTGGATGTATAACAAATGAAATATGCTAAAATATGAGTTGGTTTCCTCTCTTGAGAGTCACCTTTCATTAGATGTTTTCAAGGTCTCATTACTCATTTGGTGTTTTGTTTTCTTGAGACTCCAAATAGTTTTAAACTATTCCCTGGTTGACTAACATCGATGTTGGCTGGAAAAACCAATAGCATAGTAGTGTCTTGAGTATTGCCTGTTTGGTAGATGATGTTCTAGCTGTAAACTGCCAGATGCATCCAACATATTACTGATTCTTTCAGCTGATCTCATCAACACTTTTGTTAGAAAGCAGAAGAGAGAGTACATCTATCACTGGAGAGATGTATTGTGTATGCTGTATGATATGTAGGGAATTTACTAAAGCCAGTAACTGGTAAGACTGCTTGAACAGACTCTGGGTTTGTGTCATGATTTTATAACCTTATATGAGTATAAGGTGTTGTATGTGACTAGCAGTTAAATTTTTCCTCTAGACTGGTGATTCTCAGGCTGTCTTTTCATAGAGCAGCAGTTAGCAGTGCAAATGGAATGGTAGGAAATGCTGTGAAGGGGAGAAATGTCAAACAAAGAGTATCATCCTTTCACTGTATGAATTCCTGGTGTGCCCATTCAAGTACTGTATACACTTGAGTACTGTATACAGTTCTGATCCATTTGAGTGGAAAGGCTAGGCAGGAATCAGCTAGTAACTTGTTTCTTCTAGCATGAGAACTGAGTGCTATTAAATAAACCTGTTGGGAGATAGATTCAAAACAATAAAAGGTGTTTGTCCTCCACATCATGATCTTTGACACTTCTTGCTATAGGTTTGTTTAGGGCTTTTTTTTTTGAGTAGCAGGTTGTATGAATTTTGTGGGAGACAGGATGAGTACTGGGAAGATCCATTAAGTTACTATAGGGACAAACCAAAGCAGGCTAGGAAAAGTAGGTCAGTCCAGGACAGTATTCCAGGGGAGTATTGTACATACTGGCTCCAGACATGCTCTTTGTGTGCCCTATTATTGCTATGTCAGAAGCTGAGGAACTGGATGGATTCTTTGTCTGAACATAATTTTGATGTTACTTGGTGCTACGCTTGAGGATTGTTGAACTAGAAGTTAGAACCAGTCCTAAACCTACTGTCATTTCTGACTCATCATTAAAAAAAAAATAACAAAGAAATATATTCTCCAAACTCCAGGTGTATCTGGAATCCTGCACTTGCTCAAAACCTGTGTAGGTGCCTCCACTCAGAGCTGCTTTGTGGCTGCCTGAAATATTTATGTTTACATCATTTTTTTCTTTACAAATATTTTCATTATATTTCTCGTACATCTTCAAATGTTAAAGCTCTGGAAAGGTTTTTAAAGTATGTAAGTATGGGTCATCTTATTTAATTGCTGGTTAGTTTCTTGTTTTTAAACAAACACTAGTATTTCATTAATCAAGATGGAGAAATGGCTTCTGCTATTTTACTAAATAAGGCTTGGCTTAAATTCCACTTTCATTATGTGATCAGTCCTTCTGTAAGACACAAATATTCCAGACATTTTCCCTGCATGAATGAGCAGTTACCTTCACCCCAGTGTGAAACTGTGCACCCAAATGCTTTTCCCATTTCCTCTTCCTACCTCTTTCAGTTTAATTCTAGAACACAATAGGTTGGTTAAAATTATAAGAAAACCTCCAGAATGCCATCTTAATGTATGGGTTTTTGCCATGCAGCTGTTCTTCAGCTAAGAGGAAACTATAAATGCATTTTTAATGCCAGGAACTGGGCTTAAAATGCCACTACTTATCCAGTGGGAATAGATTTGAAAATTAGTAAGCAATTAGATCAGTAGACAAATACATTTTACTTAATGTTGCACGTCTCATGGGCCTTTCAAATATCCTGTTAGCATCACCTGTTCTTAACCTGCAACCTTTTAAATCTTTACCTCGTCTTAAACAGCAGTGTTACATTAAAGGGGATTTTTTCCTGTAGATTTTTAATTTTTATTTATGAGCTGAATTTTTTTATTTTTTTTTTATAAACATGCGTGGTTTCTCCAAGAGCAGCAGAAATGTACTCGAACACTGAGCTTTTCTTGGAGAAAATTTCTTCCTGTAGATAACCATCTTGAGAAGGGCCATAGCTGGGGTAACAGAACATGTGGGTCTTGTTTTGATCTTTTGAACTTGCTTGAATTATGTCCTTAGTAAACACCAGTGATGTATTTGTTTATAATTGCTTATTTTTCTTGCTGAATTTAGACCTCTGTGAGCCATCTGTCATATGCCACATAGAAGCCACTACTTAGAAATGGGGAAAATTTGGAGGTTGGAACTAGATGATCTTAACATCCTTTCCAACCCTAACTATTCTATGATTCTAAAATGTAGGCATTGTAGACTTTCTTTTTTACTGTTTCAAATATTAAGGCCAGTCCTTGACAACATTGAAGAAAAGACCTTGTCCTCTTCAACTGTACTGTAGAAACATCCCATCATTCCTTGTCTGTCAAAAGTTCACATTGGGTCGGTGATACTATAGGGACTTCTAGCCTAGGTACTAAAACCTTAGTCCTGCAAAAGATTTGGGCTAATGAGCCCCATGGACTTAGGTGGTTGTGCCACAAGAGAAACTTTACTTTGTAAAATTCAGGCTTTCTGCTTCAGCAGTGTAACATTGTGCACTTGAGTAACAGAGCAGTAGAGCCTGCAGGCACTTTGCCTGAGACATCAGTGGGAGTTTTTCTTAAGACCTGCCCATAGGAAGTGAATGGAGGCTGAATTTCATTAGTGCTAACTAGCTGGTTATCATATTTCCTGTTGTGTGGTGTGAATCATTTAATCTCTTCTTCATGTGACTGCTAAGGACAGATGGCATTTAAAGCTGCGTCTGCAGCTGTTGGTTTTCTTGAAAATTGGCTGTATTTATCCCCCTGGAAAAAAAGCAGAGATAATAAAAAAAAATTGCCTGTTGCTTATAAACCTCGCAAAATTTGAAGTGATTTCCATTTTTACATGTCATTTTTTTATTGTGTGTCATTGAAGACCATTTTATCAGGTGTTCCAGACCATCCCTGTTGGCAGGAATTTCTCCAAACTACTGTAGAGGGAAACATCAAAACCAGTCCTTAGAGCATGTATGCTATTTTTCAAGAGAACTGAAGCAGAACATGGAAATTCACTTGTTAAAAATCTGTGTGTCTTTTTGCCAGACTTACCATATTCAGAAGATTCCTTTCAACCTTTTAAGGGATTACACTGTCACTGCATGGTGCAGTTCTGCTAATGAAAATAGAGGGAAACACAAGCACACCATAAATACAGAAGATCTAGCGTTGATTTCTGCATGTAGTATTTTGTCTGTGCATATGAAAATTGACATCATGGTGTTGGAATGTTGACCGTGTTTTGCATTTTGCTAGCTGCTCTTACTGGAAAGCATGTGTTTCAAAGGGAGTTTTCAGTTTTTACAAGTCTTTGCTTCCATAATAGTACAGTCTTATTTTGAATGTAGACTTCAGCTATGAATAAAATTTAACTCATGAAGTAAGAGATTCCTCTGGCACAAAATATGACTGAATTATGCAAACATTAACCAGTTATGTGCATTATGTGCATGTCTGGATCAGAACAGTCAAAGCCAAACTTTAGGTTCCACTGTTACCACTTAGCATTGCTTAGCATTGTTTAAGAATACCTTACTCTGAGAGTAGGGATACCGAGTTTTGAGGAACTCCTCTCAAGAAAAGCTGCTTTAAGTATGGGGAACGCATAGTTGGCTGCACAAAACCAACCCTTTGTGGGAAGTCTTCACTAATGTGCTTTCTTAGCTCCAGGTGGGTCTGTGAAAGAAGGAAGCTGAAAAGTGAAGAAAACAGACTAGCAGCAATGAAAAAGTAGCGCTAGCCCTTCATTTTGAAGTAATCATTCAGGTAAAATTGACAAAAATTAGGTTATTTTTCAGTAATGGGCTGGCTTGTCTCTTCAACCTTCATAATCCACCTCCTTTTCCCAGAATTCCAGGGTTATATACCCTGTAGAAAGTTGGCAACCCAAGTTTCCCATGTCATCAGCTCTTTCCAGGATCCTGAGAGAAGAGTTCTCTGGTACAACATCCTTGCACCTGCTAGCTATTCCCTTTTCAAAATCAAACCACTCTGAACACCTTTCATGAAATTATTCAGTTTAGAGCATAAAGCAGTTTACTAAATTTTATGATATGATCCCCCAAGTGATAAAAGGCAGGTCCAGTTCCATTAACCTGTCCTTGTGATGAAAGACCCACATTCTTGGTGATATTCTCAGTGTCTAAGGCTAAAGGGTTTGAAAGAGTTAGACATCTATTTTATTCTGAGAAATTACATCTGCATCTCCAAGTTAAATCAAGAGTACCTAGCATCTGTCAAAGTGTATGTGCCTTTCTTTGCAGAGATAAGCTAGCAGTTTTTAAGAGGAGCATAATACCCTGTAAAAAATAACATTCCTCATTTTTAGGTGGTGGTGTGCAATGTTGAAAGCCTTGATTCGCTGCTGTAGTTTTGGACTTTGTATGCTATATGGCAATATGCTCATGTATAGTGTATGTGATTGCACTTAAAGTCTCAGGCAAAATGAGATTATCTTTAGTTGAGTTTTAGTCTGAATTAAGTGTTAGCTGCAGGTTTCTCATGGACTCTTCTTTGCATATAAGTTACAAGGGTGCTGTATACAACATACAATGATTTAGCCTGGTGTTGTTATTAGTTGAGAAGGTACCACAGTGGGATCTCTTTGCACAGCTAAATGAGAACATGGGTCAAGAAAAATGAGAAATGGCGTTTCCTCTTGAAGGGTGATACAGTTTGCTTGGCTGTATACATGCTTGGACTGAGGCTTGCAACAGCGTGATTGGTCTTACGAAATGGAGGCCTGCTTGACTGACCTATATTTTGTATTGGAATTTGCACTTTTAATAAAGTAGCTTAGAAGAAAATCCTGCTCGGAGCTGTGTAAAGTTAATCAGGTCAGACATAATATATGTAGTGCTTGAAATAAAATTTGGATTGGAGAGGACGTGCTTGAGTCTAATGGATCTTGTTTTCAGAAACTATCAGTCTTTGTGAAGGCATTTGCGTCAATACTTGTTCTGTTCATCAATACTTGTTAAGTTCTGTTCAGCTTTTAAAATGCTGGTTTAGCTCTTCTACCTCCATCCTCTTTTTGGAGGTCTGCCCTAGCAGCCAGTGCTGTTTGTATGAGCTGTTAGTACCAGAGGATCTCTGCTGCAGCAGTTGTTTTTCTCTCTCTGGGTTTGCGTGAGGGTTGGTGCAGTACTTGGCTCTTCTGCAAGGCCCTGGTGTTGCAGAGATTTCTCAGTGGGATCAGCCCATTCATGGCTGATGAAGGGCCTATAAGAGCTCACATTTTTGAGACGCGGAAACTGACTGACAGGCTTCTCACCTATCTGTTATTTTCCTGTATCTTGTTAAAGTTTATCGGTTTTTATTTACCAGGTTGAAAAAAAGTATTCATAATTCTTAATATTTCATCAGAGCATTTCAATATAAACAGGTAACTTTCCGTCTCAAATCTTCAGATATTAATTGTCATGTTAGCTACTTGTGACTTTTATTGGTTATTTCTAGAGTCCTATTTCAAGTGTAGCAAGATTTGTTCAGGCTTTATTGTTAGGGGTGAAATTTAAACTTTATTAGGGTTAAGTGTTTAATTGTATAATTTGCTGCATATGTTGCAAATATAAGTTGCTATGAATAGGTCCTCTGTAAAAAAAAAAACAAAAGCATTTGATATGTACTTAAATCTAACGTGTTATCTTTAAAGGAAATTATAAGAAGAGATTTACAGAGAAGGGTTTATTCTATTAACTTTAATTTCTTGAAAATGTTTTTCAACTGAAGTTGAGTTTAGTTTCTGTATTTTGACTTTGTTCAAAATGCTCTGTACATAAATTCCTTTGTTCCTTGAATATTATTCTGAAACTAGTACAAATTGGCTGGTTTTCATATATATATGAAAGGAGAAAAATGAGTAGTAGTAGGTGGAATATTTATTTAAGTGGGGTGCCCTGTTTCTCTACTTGTCCACTCATAGTAGACTAGAGGATTTAAGTGCAAGGTTTCCTGTTATTTTACTGATTTTTTTTTTCTTAATGTAATTTTTATACCTTGTAAAGAAGCAGCTTCTCCCTTTCCTACATATCTTCATCCCCCAGACTCCCAGGTAGCAGCAGTACAGAGCAAAACCAGGAGGGCAGTGCAGCCCTGCATTTTCCCAATCTGCATGAAGCATTTGGTTGATCTGTGAAATGCTGGTGATTGGTTTGGATTCTTACAGCTTTTGGGCGATTTGAAATGCTTCTGTGTTTGTAAATGGCAGGAACGAATAGTTCTGGCTTATTTTGAGATTCAGGGACCATATTAAATCTTCTTGGCACACGCATTTTTACTCTGAGATTTTATTGCTGTCCCATTTTTCCTTTTAAAGTGTGTAATTGCTTCTTTCAGGATTTTATTTAAGTAGGTAATCAATCTTTTTTGAGAAACTGGTTGTATTTTTTATAGAACAATTTGCAATCAGCCCCTTCCTCTGTTATTAAAGCTGGAGTAACAGAAAATGAGAAAAAATACTACATGCATCATGTTAGCTCTAAGAAAGGAAGAACACAATGAGCAAATCTCAGTAATTTTGGATGGTTTTCTGCAAGAGGGCAACAAATTTCAGACCTTGTGTAGGATTCCCTTCAGCCTTTCTACTAGGAACTATAAAAAGCTTGTATAAAGGCAGAGAATAATTATAGCCTGATTCAGGCCAGCAAGTTGGCCTTTTTCACTGTAATCAGGATAAAGAACATCTCTTTTGGCAAAAAGGACTGGGCTCTGAAATAAAGATGTTCTGGACTGATAATTTGAAGTACAGCCAAACTTGCAGAGAAATACACAGGTTAAGATTTATATTCTGGTCTTATTTAAAACTGATGCATTTAGGCTTTGTTTAAGAACATTTTACTCTGTGTAGGGGGCAGAGGAAACCAGGCCTGTAAAAAGTGCAAGTGAAAATAGGATTACTGCCACAGTTAACTTCAGCAGGGCTTAACTGTGACAGTGAGACTATCTTATTGTTTACAATTTGTAAAGCAGTGGAGAGTGATGTACAATTATGCAGGATAAAAACAGATCAGCTGAACACAGTGTCTCACACCACTGTTTGCAAATTCACTAGATTTTGCAGGTTCTAGCTTCAGTAGCTTCTAATGTCATGGTCTGCGATGTCGTAGATACATAGGGCAAAAGGAATCCTCTGCAATTAAATAAAAGGGTGGATGAATTTATTTCCCTGCCTTTGCACAGTCCATTGTTCTTGGATTCTGTCTGTATTTTGAAAAGTCTTAGAATGCTAAAGACAAACATATGAGAATCTGGAACCATGCTAAACCTTTAGATATTGTACTGTTAGCATTGGCCTCCTAGCTCACATTAGCTTGTACTGGCAAACTAAGAGCTGACTGCGGATAAGAAAATTCAGGGGAGGTTATTGCCACAGATCCATCCAAAAGTGCTCAGGAATACTTGAAAAATATTCTGTAGGAAAAGTACCCTTTTGTAAATCTTCAAAATTAAACTGTGCTGTCAAGTATTCTGTTTATCTTTATGTGTAAATGGTACTGGTAAAATAGAAGCTGCTAGGTACTCAAGAATAGGTGTTTTTGCACTCCTGGTTAGAAATGTGGCATGTACTGGGAACTCCACGTTTCCCCCTTGCCCTTGCTGTTTTTAAAAGTAGCGAGTGGAGTACCCCTTGTCCTACAAGAGGCATGACAGCTTTTCAAAAGACAAGGTCAAGTGTACAAACCAAGATGATGTGTACTCTTAGAATTCAGTATATAAAAGCTCCTTTTGTAAAGCTGTTCCTTAGTAGCTGTCCTACTTCTGAGAGAAACGGGTGTTGTCCACTTTGCTGAAGCGGGGGAGGCTGGATGTCTTGCCTTCTAAATGATGACTGACACTTAAAGCTAACTTCTCATTTTGCATGTAAGAGAAATGTGTTGAGATTAGATTGTAGCAGCAGCAACAATAAATCAGTCCATCCACAGTGTTTTCAGTACTGGTCAAGGTAGCAGGGCTTTTAAGTAGCTTAGCTACAGCCTCTACTTCAGTTCAGTTGTGTCTAGTATTCAGTTGCCGGTAGATTCAGTGAAATGCCAGTAACTAGGTGCATGCTGAAAAGTTATTACCCCCTACAGTTAGCTTCTTTAAACTGCTAAGGAGAGAAGGAAACAAGACAATTTATCTACTAGACATCTGCTATGCCATCATAAACTCCAATGCTGTCTTCCAGAGGAGTAAAATTATTCTGCTAAATTTCCTGTAGAAAGATAATCATTATTGGAAAGCAGTGCATGACTTATGACACGTCTCAGTTCATCTGTCCTGGGAGCTATCCATTGTACGTCCACATCTGCTTCTGTACACCCACACAGGATGGGAAGATATTCCTCCACAGGAAGGTCTTCCGTTCCCTCAGTGTGCAGGTGGTATGTATTGGCAAATCACATATTGTGGATGTGGTAGCCAAGTTCCCAGAGTAATGCATACATAGTGGAGCAATCCACTCAACTTCAGCTGTTTGAATGAGAATAAAAGATGACTGGCTAGGAATAAAATCACATGGCCTTTCATTGTTCCTTCTGTGATACCTTTTTTAATCAGTTGTACTTGCTACTGGTTTCATTTGAAATACCATTAGGGGGTTAAAAATGGTCTATTAGTGAGATCAGTCACAGTGAAGACACTTGGTGCTTAATATATTTAAAAAAAAATGCAGAACATTTTAGTGGGCATCATACTTAATTCCAAAATATGAGACAATGCGTTGCCTTTGGCTTACAGATGTTATTCAGTGTTGTTTTCATCCTCCTTCTGTTGTCATGTTAATTTTTAAGGTCTTTCTGTAATCACCTGGAACATTGTAAAACTGCTTAATGGAATTTCTTTGCTGGTCATGGACATGGGTGGTAAAGTTGTAGTGTTGAAACTATCCTGATTAGGGCAGGGATCCTGTTCTGAATTAGCAGTTTCTATTTTCATTCGATGTCTGATTTGCTCAGTTGTGTCTTCGAACATTTCAGCAATTCTGGTTCATTCAGTGGATTTATTTCATTCTTTCCAGCAGCAGACCCTGTGTTTATCTTTTCTCACCTCAGTAAGAGCCCTTTCCCCTTCACCATATCAGTCCTGCTTTACTGTACACATTGTACATTAAACTAATGACCATTAGTCTTAACAGTTGTCAGGGAACAGATGCCTGCAGCGCCTGTTGTGAGCTTTTAATTGCTCTGTTTTTTACCGATAAAACGCAGTTATCTAAGTAGTGGCTTATTAGTAAGTGTACTTGTGAAATACCGTCAGTTAAAGCTAGTAGATGAATTGTGACCAGGAAGGGGACAATCTTCAGATTAGTGGTAGTTCCTCTTTCATTTTTGGTCTCTTCTGATTTGGAGACTTACTTTTCTTTGTGGGAGTTGCTTCTGCTCCTTTTGCTACATTATTTGCTTTTTGTTCACTTACTGACCTTTTTCTACTGAGCCTTTGCTTTGTTAATGCTGGACAGTGCGTCTGGCTCAACACAATGCACAGTTAAGACCTTGCCCTGCTTGAGATGCTTTCCCTGGCAAGCGGCAGAGGCGAAGTACACTTGCAGAACCACCCTCTTCCCCCCGCAAAAATAATATTGAAAGGAAATGAGAAAATGGATGGATCAAAGATGTCAAGAACTGGCATCACTGGACTGAGGGAATAGTTATGCTGAGATTTAAATGAGGCTAAACCAAACATGTAATAGTATGGATGCATGCTTGGAGAAGTGAGTTGCAGTGTTTGAACAGTGGGCCTGGACTGGGGGAAGCATTTCAGCAACAACAGATCAGGTGGGAGTTATCAAGATTGTGGAAGTCAGTGGCAATCGTCTCAAAGTGGTAGATGACAGAGATGCTAATAAGACAAAGATAATTCCATAGGGAAAAATAGCTTCCTAGGGAATAGTGTGCTTTACCTGATGGCTGATATATCAGTATTCCCGACGTCACTAAAGCACGAAAAGCTTAAAAGCTCTAGAGTATTTGCAAAAATGCACTTGAGACTTAGAGACTGTGCTGTGAACAGCTTCTTTTGGGAATTTCTCTTTAAAATCCTGCTGAAACAGGTGTGCACACATGGAGGGAGCTTGGCTGAAAAGCATTCACCTCATGTGCCTTATTAATAGCCTTAAACCAACATTCCTACAGCAGAGCCATGACCATTTAACTGCTTCCTTATTGTGAAAATGTGCCTGACTTAGTCAATGTGCTAGGCTGCTCAGTACATAAACCCTGCAAAGGGACTTCTTGCCACGGAGAATGAAGAGGAGATGAAGAACTGGGTTAATATCACTAAAATTATCAGAAGTTATGGAAAACTAGTGGTGCAAAAGTCACGTTTTCCTCACCATGTGTTAGACACGTTCGTGTGCTGAGCTGTTGTAAATCACAAGTTGGCCTGAGAGTGAACATCTGGCAGTGGCATTCTCTACAGTCTAATTTCTTTCAGGTGAGAAAGGATTCATCAGCTAGAGGTAGCAGGGAAGATAACTATTTTGATTATTTACACTCTTATTCAGGGTGGTCTGTCTTTGTAACTAGAACTTCAGGATGTCTCCCAACCCGCATCCCTCTTTGAAGATGTGTTGACAAGATGGTAGCAGGTGCTGTCAGTGCTCTGCTGAAAAAGGTGGATGAACAGTGTCCAAGCTCTCCCATTCCGTGGGACAGTAGTACCAGGAATGTGTTTATAAGCATTTTGGTCATTTTTGAGTGCTGTTAGGCCGCTGCACACCAGCTTTCCCATCTTTTTTAAGGAAAAAGGAGAAAATTGTTTCTGATCATAAAGGACAGTGTAATATAGCACAAAACCCCTCCTACAGACTCACCCAAAGACCTAGATTAGACGCTAGGTAGGTTCAGAGCAAAAATGTACGTAATTTTAGCAATGAAAGTAATTAAATGTGGTAATAATGTATATATTTGGTGTGCTTTCTCTTCCTTGATAAATTCTCAACTGACTGAATCTTTTAAAAGATGTTTCCTATTTTAAAAAGAAGCAATGAACTTGACGAAGAAATTTCCTCACTTAGAACTGTGTCCTGTGTTGTGCAGGTCATGTTAGTGCCTTTGGAACGTACAGGAGAAGTTCTGGCGCCAGTTTTTCATTTACTTGAGCAATTTCCCTCTGTTAATCTACAGTCACAAGTTTTAACACAGCCTTATATGTGTGTGTATTCTTTGTGAAGTCATTGAAGTAGGTCAGCAAACACTGACGATCGATAAAGATTGTTCTTGCCTCCTGTGTTACTTTACTTCGTTATTGTAGCATAGCCGACTGACCCTTGTGTATATGACTTAAATATATTCTTTTTGAAGGATATTTGTATCCTACAGTAAACTGATTTGACCTGTCTGAAAAGGAATCTTGCCATCTTATCCTTCATGTTACTGGATCTTATCTCTGTTTATATAATATTTATAGGACTTTGAGGGTCTCATTCATTGGGATCTCTTGTCATGATAGATACTTATTATCAGAAACCTTTTGTCTTCCTAATCTGTTGAAGTTGCTTAGTTGCATACCCTTGGTTCTCCTGGTTGAGTTTTGGGCTATTTGATCTTCAAATAGCTGCACCAAAGATGTGTTTTCTTACTGGAAAATTATTCCAGTTCTTGGTGGCTGAGAGTTTGCCTGTTGCCAGGTCTGTTTCTGTTATGAGACTTTGCAGTCATTTACAGTAGCAGAGAAATTCTTACATTTCATCTACCTGTTCAGTTCATGATAAACACTACGCTGTTGCTGATGACAACATTGCATAAACAGTATGCAATGAAGAAAAATTACTACTGCTAGGGCAGGCTTTTTTTTGGGCTGAATACTTGCCAATTTTCCCCTGCCACCTGAATCAGAAGCAGATGTACTGAGTTTGAGGGCAGGGAGAAAATTCCCTGTCATTAACAATGAAAGGCATGGCAGTGGCCTGCAGTATATGATAGTCACTGTTCAGCCTTCCCCACGTTAAAGTTTTATTTATAATTACATTTCTGCACATCTTTAATGTCAAGATCTTCAGAAATTAGCTCTGAAGTATATAGCCATTTAGGATTATTTTTTTCCCCCAAGTGCTGTGGTTTTAATACCATTCCATTGCCCCACACATTTCCCTTCTTTGTGTTTTCATTATGCAACAGGAATTCTCTTAAAAATCTGGATCTGTCACTAGTTCTAGCAGGTGTTTGGCTTCTGAGTGCCAGAGTTTTTTTCCTTACGCAGCTCATGGATGAGAATTTCACTGCCCTTAGGCGCAATTTCAACTGAAGTATATGAAAAGCATGTTACTATGTCAGTTCAAATTATATCACTGTTAAAGAAAAAACTCAAAAGGAAATTAAATATAAATAATCACACTAACATAACATAACATTAATAACATTAAGATTATAATTTAAATGAAAAGAATCAGGAAAATCTGAGTCAGGAGTCCCATGTCATTCTTAGCCAGACTCTCCTGAGAGCAGCCATTATAAAATGAGGATAATGACAACTTTGAGTCATTTGAGATAGTATATAAGAACTAAGTTTATATTCTGACTCTGTGCAATACACCATATAGGAGCTAAGTATTGTATAAAGTCTTGTATACTACTTTCTCTCATCATTAACCTTTTTGTCTGATAGTGGCTAAAATTTTTTTCTTGGTACCCAACAATGTGCTGTTTCTGTCCTATTAAACGGTCTCTATCTTGACCCATGATTTTTACCTTTTTCCCCACTTCTCTCCTGCATCCCACTGGCAGACTTGTGAGTGATTGGCTCAGTGGTGTTTAGGTGCTTGCTGGGTTAAGGCACAATACAGAACTCTAAAAAGAAATATTATAGGTTATCCTGGTTTCTTTGCTAAGTACTTTTGTAGCATGTATTTTCTATGGCGATCATAGGAACCTTCAGTGAATGAGAGTTCCATGAGAACATGCTTCAATACTGCTTGACTTATGACAAGAAATTTTCCAATTATTAAGTTACTAAATATAGAATAAAAAGCGGGTTTTGTTTGGAAGTGGAACATATGATGACAAAAGGGATAAAAAAAAGTCTTTTTTTAATGACTTTAGTCACCTACGTCTGTCTTGCTTGCAAGACTTTAAAGACGTTTTAATGAAATAGTATTTTCTGTCTCATTTACAGATTATTTTTGCACGATATGCTTTCCCTTTCACTGAGGCACAGAGGAGTGTTCATGGGGAATATTTTAGTAAGATTTCAATTTCTAAAACAAAAAAAGTGAAAACATTCCCCAGGCATTCCCGTTTCCCCCAAAGCACCAAGCTTCAGATTTTACAGGTAGAATCTTGCTTCACCATCCAAAGCTGTTGTTAGAATTTCACTTTATAAGACATAAATAAAGATAAATTGTTGAACCAAAACCCTTATATAAAATACATAAAGAGGTAAAGAAACAGCAGTCTGCTGTGCATACAGGAGATACGCGTTCAAGGATGAATTCCTTTCCACACAGCAGGTACAGTCCTTCCTCCTGATACTGCCAGCTCCCCTCAGCCTTTCAGCACCGATGCCACTGGCATCCTGAATACAGCCTTTTGGCATCTGTAAGGAGACAGAAAATAGACATCCCACTATTCTGGGAATGCAAGTAGGATCAGCCTTGGGGCAGAAAAATAGAAGATGAGGATTAAAATCACTGGATTTTTTTTTTGTTAGCTAGTTTCTTCTTTTCCTACTGCTAAATCCATATCTTTGCAAATCTTTTATCTTGTTCTTAAGAATAAGCTTTGTATATTCTGTATGTGAAACTCTCAGTGGTAATCCTAATATCCAGATTTTATAGTATGTTTTAGCTATATGCTATAAAATTGCTTTTATGTTGGCTCTAAATATTGTTGTGCTCATTCCCCCAAGGCCAAACTAGAGACTTAGGGAAATAATTGGGTATTGTATATTTTGAAAGCAGAATTTGATCCACAGTCACTAACTTTCTGACAATAATTGGACATGAACTGCTCTAGGGTCTTCCCATCAGAGTGCTGTATTTTTCACCTTGGCTCTCACTTTTGCAAAGCTCAAGAGCATTGAGTATCTAGTGTTATTCACAGTTTTACTAGTAAATGTTATATTGCAATGGATGTTGTCCTGCTGCAGATGTATTTGGGCCCTGTACGGATGTCAGTGGGAACTTTGCCATTGATATCACTGGAAGCAGCTTCAGTCTGCTGGTGCAACTCATTTAAAAGCAAATATTAGACACATCATATCAATCCTCTGGAAAGACAGTAGAGTCTGCCTAACACTGAGTTTAGGAGAAGCTTCACTGGAAGAAGGAAAACCCAGGGGTTCATATTTCTTTTGGAAATATGAAGCAGAGTTGATATTTAAGCTGGGTTTTGAAACTAAATGAGATTTTGGCTAAATACTACTGTAGCCTTTCAGTAAGAAGATTAATCTTTTAGCCAGACCAAAGCAAGGAAAAACATAAGTAGCTACTGATAAATATCCAAAAGCTAATCACTGGTATAAATTCCTTCAGGAACAGAAAAAGATTTTCAGAATGTGTTGATCTGTCTGCAGACCAAGCTATGCCAAAGAAAATGTATTTACATTTATTCAAGAACAAATTTGGTAGAAATGTCCTTTTGAAAAGACTGAAAGATAGTATCTTAAAACCAAAATGATCTGTTAGTCTTCTTGTGTTCAGTGTTGGCTTTAATTTATACAAAGCTACAGCATGAAGAAAGGCTTAGTCTGAGCACTCTTGTTTTGATGAAAGGATCTTGAGCATATTTATCAGTGGAATGATTCCTAGTGCTTGAATGGGCACAGGATGGGCTTCAGTTGAGCAGCAGAAATTATGTAGGCAGTTGCTTTCTTGCACTTATAAATGTGACTGTAGTTATAGCTTAAATTCAGCTTACAATCATAGACACTATTCAAGCAATAGCTGAACTTTCAGTTTCTAAGTTGGTTGCTGACAGCATTTTACTTTGTCATAAATAGGCTTATACAAAATACTTCTGAATTCTTTTGCTTATCTTTGTATGTATTTTCAAATTAGAGTCATGTTTACCTAAGTTTATTTTATTTCTATGTGTTCTAAACAGGTCTAAAATGAGAGATGAGAGAAAAATCATTAGATTTGGGCTTAAATCAAATATGTCAGAAGTTTGCCTTTAACTAATACAGAGCATACACCATGGAGAAAGCAATACTTGAGAGACACTTGAGTTCTGTCTGTGGACGAAGTTTTGGTTCAGTCTTTCAGGTTGTGTTGGCATCTCACCTGTATCTTCCCTGATGATATCTGAGAGTTGTGGTCAGCGTTTGAGGGTTCTTTTACAAAGAAGTGTGTCTTTCATCAGTTCAGCTGAGTCCTGATGATGTTTTTGGGTGTTTTTTGGATGATGTTTATAGTTTAATTCTGGTTTGAAGTGCTGGCCTCTTAGTTTAATATTAATAATTAAATAATTGGCCTGGTCTCCAGAAATACTGAGCTGCTGGCAGCCTCTGTGGAAACTCAGTTCACTTGCTGGGTCTTTAAATGCTTCAGAGTGTCTAGCCATTAGGAAGCTGTTTCTGTAAATCTTGGCCATGGCAAAAGCTAATCTGAGTCTGCTAGGTATTTATTCATCAAGATTGCTTGCTCTGGAGATATCTGAAATTCTGAATTATTAATGGGACCTTGTTTATCTGCTTACACACTTCGTGTTTTGATGAAGCTCGAGTGTTATGCTCTAACATTTTTGTGCTGGAGTACTTGAAAATCCATTCAACTGAATGGCTACTTAGCTGGTATATTACTTCCCTGGGGCATATAGATCATATGCTACAGCAGCTTAGTAGACAGATATTTAACTTGAATTAAATGAGAAGGCACACATTTTGGTATATGATTGGACTTGCCATGCATATTAATCTGACAAGCATGTATTTACAAGTCGTTAGGAATGCAGATAGTTTTTACCATTTTTTTTCTTAAAACAGTGATTTTTGGAAGCTAATGCTCTCAAGACCCTGCCCAATTTTCCCCTTTCAGCAAGAACTAATCAAAGAGCCAGAAAACCATAGGAAGCAAACTGCCTGCACTGTGCTGGTCTCCTTTTTGTAAAAATTACTTTGGGTAGGACAGTGCACTTGTGCATATACATATAAAGCTTTAGGTGACTGGACCTTTATCCTTTGTCTGCTTCCCTTCAAAAATAATATATTGGGGAGTTTCAGGAAGTGTGGTGTTTTGTCATCTTTGGCATTTAAAATAGATAATTTTGAAGTTTTATTCTTTTTTATTACACAAAACAGTTTGTTCTTATCATGCCCTCAATTTTAGCAAGAACACAAGTTTACACAGGGAATGACTGATTTAAATCTAGATAATGCTGATTTGCATTAAGAAGTGTACATAAGAACATAGTTCTTATTCTTAATGTGGTTCTTGGTGCCAACAAACTCTAAAATTAAAAATTCCTCTGTACCTGAAAGATAAGTGTTTGATTTCTAACTATGTTCAAGTCAGTTGAGATATTCCATCTGTTTTCTCATCTTCTTGACCTTCATTATTCAGGCTTAGCAGAAAGCTCACTTTCTAAAGCTGTTGCTGTTTATATATAAATATGGAACAGTTATGGTGATTAAATAGAATAGTGACTTCTTATTATGAGGTCCAGTTGAACTTTTCATAGCCTTTGTATCAAGCGATACCTTAGGATTGTACTTGAAATTACATTTTTTTAATTTATCTGAAATTCCCGTAACAGTTTAAATCCTTGGATGAAATTGTTAATCTGTTACTTGGAAAGAATTACAGATGATTAATATTTGTAATTTTCAGTCATAGGGCAGCTCTACATTTTGGTGATTGCTCTGATTCAGTAATTACAAATAAATTGGGTGGCAATAGTTAATATGAATCCTGGCTATTAATGAAAAAAAAGAGCAGTTACAGTAATTTGCATGGTGGTTTCAGAGTGTGCTGATGGGATTCCTTTTTGGTCAAACTGAACCAGAAGATGTGCTCCAGCAGCACACCTACTGTGCTTTGGTCACTGAGAGATACACAGTCCATAGGAGCTAGCTGAAAGTAAGTCCCTCACCTTAAAATATGTCTTATGTGGGCACCTGGTCATGCACACTATTTTTGCCTGCAGATTCAGTTCTACTTGGCCACACTACTTGCTAATGTCAGCATTGGCTGGGAAGCACTCAGTAATCATCCCTCTTTCAGTAATAGAATATACAATACCCAAATCCAGCAAATTCAACTCGGGCAGATGCTTCTAGTCAGAGTAGATTATAGAGCAGTGAAACTGGGCAGCAGTAAAAATGACAACATGAAACTCGCAGTAGGAGGAGATCTAAAATCCAGAAGTTTGGATGTAAACTATTCATGTTGTCTTCTGCAATTGAAAGTGGGAGAATTATTTAGTCTTTAGGCACTCAGGTGAGGAGTGATGAGTGAGGAAGCAATCACAACCTGAGATCAAAGCTATGCTTGTAGCATAAGCCTTTGAATAAGAACAGAGCCATTTTACACTTCCCAGAACCTGCATACATTATCTCCTTATCAGAGTAGTTCTCCTTGCTCACGTAGGTGTAATGATGTAGCATGGAAGACATATATTGGTTTTTTTGGTTTCTGATTAATGAGTTACATGTTTTGATTAACCAATGCCTGGAAAGATTTTCAAACACTGATCTGCTTCCAACTTCTAAATTTTCTTCTTTGTCATACTTCCTTGCTCCCTGATATATTAATTTCAATGAATTGTATGCAGTGATTATTATTATATCTTGTTTGGCTACATTATCACCTTCTACTGTCTTCATATGTTTAAGATCATCATAAAAGCTGGGTTAAAATGCCTGTTCTGAATCTTAAGTGTACTTGTTTAACTTAATGTTTAACTTAAACCTATTAACTTTAAACTGGCCATTAAACAGACTTACAACACTAGCATGAAATGTAATTGTTTTCTGAAACTTGCACTTGCGGTCTAGTTTAAAAGACAAATTTATATCAGATTAGCTAAGTCATTCAGAGATGATCCCAAATATACCATAAAACCAGAGATTGTTGAAATTTGAGTTATGTTTAAGCAAAAATGCCCATAGAAATATAAAAGTCTCACAAGGAATGTTGGTAGATTCCTCAGTGGGGAATAAAGTGGACTAAGTGGAAACAGGGCATTTTGTATTCAGTATGAATGAAAGTGTGTTGGGCCTGTGCAGCTTATTTGAAAGTACCTATATCTAGAGGGAAAAGATGTTTTTCTGCTACTTTGGTAAGTCAATACGAAAGAGTTCTTTAAGCATTTGAAGCTTTGATTATTTTTTTAACTGTACTTATTGATTTGGGTTGTTCATCAGCTATAATTACTTGGCTTCAACATTGGTTTGCCAGGATAATGTGTTCATAATGTGTTCTTGGTAGATTTTTATTTTTCATTAAATGCTTTGCTGGATTCTTTCTTTAGTTATATGGGGTAGGTAGCAGTACCTATTGCTGTAGTTAGCAGATCAGTTTCCACTGTAACCTCCTGTGTAACCTTATAAAATGTTCATCGTTTACATTAAATTTTTCCATGCTTGGAAGCCAGGTTTTGCTTGCCTTAATCTAGCAAGCATTCTTCTGCTTTTCCAGTGGCTAGCTGCTCATTAGATCTTAATATGAAAATTGATGTGTTTGAGAGAAGCCCTTAGTTTTTCATGTCATATTTATTACATTGTTATTTCAGCTTCAAAAGTTGGCATTTTTTCTATTCAAAGCATAATACTGATGGATGTCCAAAGACTTTCTATTTTAAATATTTAGCTTATGAAGATGAGGAACACAAGCAAGTTAATCACTGCATATCCTACTGACAAATTTGTTTATGGGAATTTGGGCAACAATGTGATCTATACGTTTGTCTAAGAAGTGTGCTGGCTTACTTGGATTCTCTTCTGTCTGTAGATTGGGCAGCTCTTTCAAAACTATTGTTATAAATTGCTAGCATTTAACACTATTCTTTTCCAAAGTATTTTACAAATACAAACTAAACTTAACAATACACCATTAATATGTGTCAGTTGGTGCTGTAATTGTGGTTTACACCTGGGGACACTGAGGTAGAAAAGTACTTTAACACAGGCCACCCGAGATTTAGAACGTGTATCTCTTATCCATTAGTCCTGTGCTGAAATCATAGGATTACATCATTGCCGTATTCCCTCGCATAGGATCTATCGATAGCCCAGTGAAACCAGTGGGGAAAAATGCCAGATTATGTCAGCCAGTTTCATGTCTGGGTTATACTTAACA
Organism: Loriculus beryllinus; assembly: GCA_039877255.1. Lineage (NCBI taxonomy): Eukaryota > Metazoa > Chordata > Aves > Psittaciformes > Psittacidae > Loriculus > Loriculus beryllinus. The sequence continues at coordinate 8,968 of JBCJKH010029480.1, read as the reverse complement.
TGTCAAGGTTTGCATCGGCTGCAGCCAGCTTGGATACAACAAGAAGCATAACTGTGGCCCTCACTTGCTTTGCGGGGAAGTTATTATCAAATGTAGATTTATTCTTCTTACTTTATGATTTAATTCTGCATAAAATGTCACTTGGCTAAAGTGTGCAAGTGAGACCACTGCTGCAATAGGCTTTATAGAAATGTCATGATGACGTGAACATGAATTGCTCTTATGCAGGCCTGATGAAAAAGAATCCTCTTTCAAATCTTGTTCAGTCTTGCATGCTAAAATACGACCTTTTAACCTAGTCTAGACATGTCCTTTGCAAGATTATTTCTAGTTTATATGAAGATTGCTTGATCTGAAACAAGTGTGTTAATCTAATGTTGTCAGGAATGATGGGGTTTGCAGCCTGAGAAGCTGACAGCTTCTTTTGCAGAACAGAATAAGTAAAAGCAACATAAGCTTCTCCAGACCCGTATTTCGAATGACATGTCATCTACTTTTTATGAGATAAGTTGTGAGCTTCAGAAAGTGAACTTACTGCAAGAGAGAAACTGCAGAAGGTCCTGCCTTCCTTTTCCACCACAAACTCCTTAAACTGTTTGGATTACTTTTGAACTTTCTAGTTATCTGGCACTGAGATTACACACCTATATTTGGTACAGTTCTAGCCAACAGTCTGGAAAGTGGTTGATGGAAACTGCTAGCTTTCACGTAAAATTGCAATGTATATGTCAAAATATAACAAACAATTTAATGAAACCGTATTTATTAAATTCAGTCATTGGGAAATGTCCAGCAGAAACTTGTACATTTCAGGCCTAGTTTTCTTCCCTGAAAGGTTGCAACCTTTTGGAAGGTAATTTTCATCCCCTTGCTTTTTCCACTCTCTCCCACCACAGCTGGACTCAATATTCTGCATTCAGATGATAACTGCTTATTTTACCCAGTATGCAAACCAATTAGCTTCCCAGGGTAAAGTTACAGTGTAGTAGGAATAATGATGTAAGAGTCTGTGCAGTACCTTTACTACTTATCTGGGATGCTTTAGATGTACAGTGTAATGAGAGTGTTCAGCCAGCATGTTCAGCATGTCTAGCACATATCAGGTGTGTTATGATTACTAAACACGTGTAGATCAGTTACGCAAAAGCCATTTGTCTAATAAGGGCTAAGGTGTCAGACAGCCCAGCTGGAGGTACTGATGCCTAATCTGACACAATTAGCTCCTCTGTAGCTCAAAATGAGCCCTTCTTCCTCTCCCAGTATGACTTTTGCTCTCCACCAATTGTGAACAGCGTACAGAACTGATACAGACCACTGCCTGGGGTTTGGTCCAGCCATTCCCTGCTCCCTTCTGATTTCTTCTTTGCAGTAATATCTTCCTGCAGGATCTGAAAGTGATTCACTGTTGTGGTTTCATTGGCTACCCCTTGAAGAGGCTGGACTAGATGAGCTTTCAAGATGTCTTCCAGGCTGAGTTATTCTATGGTTTTGTCCTTGTATTTTCCTGTAGGAATAGCTACACTGTATTTAACCGAAGCCCTGTTACCTGCAGCAGCCAGCAACTGTCCAGTGAAGAATATGAAGAAAAAGAAAGTGTAGCTTAATGTTGCTTTCAAGTGAAGTTTTCAGTGTTTTTCAGCAGCAATGGTTGATAAAGCAGAGATGGTATCTTTGTTTAATAGAGGATTCTGCTATTTGAAGCATCTGGGTTGGTTTTGGACCCGTGTAAGCATTTGGCAAATCCTTGTCAGAGACCTTTGTAGCCAAATATGCACCCAGAAATCCTGTGCCTGAAAACACAGGCCCCCTCCTGCCCCTACCCCCAAAAAATTCAAGTCTAATCTGTATAGTTATATGCATAGAGGCTTTCTTAAATTTGGACTTGTATTTGCAGTAGCTGTAATGTGACCTTTCTGAATCTCTTGCAGACGAGAGCAGAGCAGTCCCAAGGTGCATACTTCTTGCCTGAGTTTGCACTTTCTCCACAGGGGAGCTTTCTTGAGGATACCACGGGGGAACAATTCCTCACGTACCGTTATGATGACCAGGTCAGTATGCCACATGTGAAAATGATAAATTCTCACATTCGTGTAACCCTGAGGTATACATTACTGGGAAACAAACTAAGATACAAAGTGTGTATTGTCCTTTGAAGGCACATCAAATTCATAGCAAATTGAATAACACACTACATGAAATGATAATCAAGGCACTTATTTGTAGAAAACCACTTATATTAATAGGATGTAGGAGAACAACAATGTTTAGTGATGTGATAATAGGTGTTTATAGTTAGTTCTGTAAAATATGTAGGTGGTTGTCCTTTCTGTGAATTGTTTGAGCTATCCTAAATTGTATTATTTCATAGCTGAATCAGTACAAGGCAGATCTTGCATTTCACAGCCTGTGGAAAGTCAGCACATGAAGTAGTTCATGCAGTTTTCAGAGGGGAAGGTTGAGTGAATCATAGAGAAACAAATGCAAAGTGTAATAATGGATGAAGCAGAGCGTTTAAAAAGCAACAAATTATGTATTTTAAAGTTAAAGATCTTTAATGCTTTCTCCAGACCCATTATGTTAAACATGGAATATAGATACAAATGTAAAGAAAGCAACATGAAAGAAATGCTGTTAATCTTGGCAAAAGATCTAAAGTAAACCTAGGAAATGTGTGGCATGCTGTGGAAATTTACTCATAACACAATGTGTTCCAGAAGTCAGTTGAACTTCACATCAAAACAGTCTGAATTACATTCATAGACACTTACAGTACATTTCTTAAGAGGAGGAGAATTTGTTAGGAAATATTCCCTGTAAAAGTGAGAGGAAACAAGCTTGCCCTGCAGTCACAAGGTATGCAAGTCAAGTGATTGGCAGCTTTATTTTGAAAGATGGTCTCCTTCCATGAGAAATGCAGTTTGCTCACCACTAATCTAAAGAGAGAAGAGAGCTGAGATGAGTTTATTAAAGCTTTAGGCTGAGCTCTTTTTAGAAAGAAAAAAGGAAGCAGAAAAGATCAAATAGAAAGCAGGCTGAGCTTCTGTAATTTATGTGAATTTATTTTAAATATACATACAATATGTCATGCTTTTGCTACCCTATAGGATTTTGATTATCAACAGAAAAGGTACTTATCTAAGATGTCTCCTGGACAAAACACCTGGGAAGGCTATAACTTACAGGAAAATAAAATGCAGGTGCAACTCAGGCTGTATTTAATGACAGTAGTTGAAAAACACTATAAAAGTTATACACTTTGATCAAAACAGTTTCCACTAAATGGAGCACATTTTAGAGAAGATGATAAATCCAAACAGGGGATAGTCCAAGTCTTCGAGTAGACTGTTTGGAATATGTGAATGGCAGCTGATTAAAAACCAAAATGAATCCCCCTCTCCAAACCCCCTCAAATACCAGCACTGGCGTATACTGAAGCTAAGCCCAATTCATTTGATGCGAAGTTTTCCATTAATTCTATTGGGATCTGAGTTGGATCAGGGATATGGTCAGCTTCTGTTCTTTCACAAATATAATTCAGCTTTGAAGCCTGTCCTATTTAGCAAACAATATAGAATTAAATTTGAATTCTTGAGACTGAAAGTGGTGCTAAAACATCAGATTGTTGAAAATAAAAGCAACTGTATCAGTAGCAGTTTCTTTTAAAAGTAAGTTCTGTCCTTAAGCATTATTTATTAAAAATCTAAACACCTTGAATGCAGACGGGAACTCTCCTATATCTCCATTTTACCTTCCAGTGAGTAAACCAAGAATTCTTTGGTAAATATAAAAACTATTCTCCTTGACATTCTAGGACATTAACCATAAGGTTGTAATAATGTACAGTTATAATTTACTTATGCTTTTGCTGAAATGTTCATACAAAACTAACTTCTATCATGTGGTCAAACCAAGCTTTGAAATGTTGAATGAAACAGACAACAAGAAAACATGCTACTCTTTCATATGACCTTTACTGTATGAATGGAAGGAAGTCTTAAACCAGAGGGTTCAATTCACTTTCTAACCTCCCCACTGTGAATGGGTGTTGGCCTGTGGGAAATATATTTCTTTCTTTTTCCTGAACACTAGAATTGTTCTGTGGACATACCTAACAGAGTCCTGGTGTCCCTGTATGTCCTAAGATCCATTCATTTCTTTGAAAATTGGAAAAGTGAAATAACCTTGTGCGCTTGACGCCAACAAAACAAGAGAAGTCTTGTCTGATCCACCGTGAAAATCACCCTCCCTTTGTATTCCTGGAAAGGAGCAGAACAGATTAAGGGATGAGAGCTTCCTAAGACTTTGGCATGAGGGTGGGAAAAGAGGGTGGGTCACAACCTCTGTTCTTTTGGCTAACCAACAAGCTGTTGAGAACCTTGCAGTGAAAGTGTTCCTTCCTTATGTTCCCCCTTGCACTATTCCTCATACCCAGGCCAATAAAATTTCCAGTTTTTGGGATAGATGGATATTATTTTTATAAGTCATCATCATCATCGTCATGATCCAAGATTAGTTCCTTTACATCCTCCAAACACAGGAATGTTTCAAAGGGGTTTTCTTTGGCTGTTGTGTGTGATATTTTTCAAGCGGGGAGCCAGTTTAATCAGGATCATTCATTCCTTTGTTAGTAAGTAATCTCAGTAAAATAGAACTAGCTATTACTTAAATATTCAAAAGTATTTGCTATCTGAAAAGACAAGCTTACAGTTTGAAATGGAAGAGGAGAAAATATTAATGGGAACACACTGTACTCTGTTTTAGCCCAGCAAAATTACATATGGATTCATGTTGTACATGCAAGATAGTACATTTTGTTCTGGTTTAGTCTGGCAGGACTGTGCTCTCATTTTTGTACAGGATTGCACTAACCCCTTTGCATATTCAGTTGCTATGTGTGTACTTAAGAATTAAACGCAGATATTTTTCTTGCTATATATTTTCAAAATTAAATGAATATATCTTTTCCCCCCTCTTTTTGATAGTAGAAGAAAATACCTCATAAGACCTGATTAATTACTGTCGCCTTTATTCATTGAGGTGACATCTGGATAGGATGTTACATTACGGCTTTGACACATTTACTACTTTTTCTTCAGGGAAAAATAGTGATTCAAAGCAAATAGTTTTGAGGGCTCCCAAAAACCAGAAACACAGAAATGTTTGCACTGCGCATTTTCTTATAGCTCCTGCATTGTTCAGCAAGCTATGTCTTGCATCAGTGCATTGAGTACTGCATTGCTAGAATTCTGCTGTGTCAATGTAATTTAAATCTAACTCAGTACTAAAGAGATTTTGATGTATAGCCAAAGACTTCAATTGCCATTAGAAATTTGAGACTGAAAAAAGTATGACCTCTCCTACCATTTTTGAATGAGTTTTAAAATATATAAGTAGTAACCTGTCCCCCAATTTTGAGATAGAAGTTGAACCTTGCCATAAGGAATAGTTTCCTGGTTTTCCTTCTGATTTCTTTTGGCTTTTCACCTTTTAATCTACTGTGAGGAATTTTTTTCTTTTCCAGAATACTAGTAGTACTGGAAAGCTTTCTTAAAGAAATAAAATGTTCTTGTTTTCTGACACTTAAGGTATTGCTTCCAAGTATTAAAACCATTCCATATGATGGACCACCAACAAGGACAGCAGTGAAAACTTGGTTGAACTGAATATGCTTGAAGTAGCTTTCCACTTTGATAGGCTGAAAGCGACAGCTCTTGGGGGTGGGAAGGAAAGAAAAAATGCAAAGTGAGAAAATGTTTGCTTGACCAGTTGGCTTTTTAGATGACCCTGATCCTTCTAAATGTTATGACGTTTACCAGTTTAAACTCATCGCAAGGACACCTGGTTCAGGAATTAGACATATGGCACGAAATAGTCTAATCTTGAGGAAGAAATATAGTATTATTAAAAAAAAAATGCAGTCAGAGAGTGGCAAATACCGGCTACTTGAAACCACCTGGTAAGTAATTAAAATAATGAAAATCTAGACTTTCAGACTTGAATGTTTAGCTACACAAGGTAAGGTAGAAACCAGTGAGTTGGTTTTCAAGTCGTGCAATTTGTGATACACAGGCTGAGGCTGTGTAAGTAAGCTTTCTTTGGCATCAAGTGGATGCCAAACTGGGAGAGTAAATATCCATGATCTGGATGACTTATAAAATTAATGTAGAAAAAAAGATGGAGCCTATTATTCCACCTTTGTATTTGTAGTCAGCCAGCAGTAAGTATTTGTTGTGTCAGTACATACAAAGCAAATAGTTACATAGGCACAAGTTGTCTTCTGGATGCAGCTGATCTGACAGCCTTTTTTTTCTGCTTATTTCTCACCTGCTTTCCTCACTGCACTTGCTGAAGATTGCCATCCTCCTTGGTCTGCCTCTGGAACTATACGTGACTCGCAGCCTGCTTTTGAGTATCAGCTGCTTTCTGGCTTCTGCTCCTAGTCTTAGCCTTTTCATTCCATTGCCAGCTAGTTTGCATGTAAATCACCAGTGAAATGGAGATACAAATTTTTGGGCCTGGAGACGAGTCATGCAAGGGACAAGCTTATTTCAAATTAACACATTAGTGAAGACAAGCTCTAATCCTGAGGAGGGAGTAAGATTTGTAGTTAATGACACACTTGCTACCCAAATACATAAAGCTCCAGCACTCCCTTTCTGAGAGGGAGCCAGAAACTTGTGTTGTGCTGTGACATGATATTTTTGTAGATGCCCTGAAGAAGCATTCAGAACTATTAAAAAGACTCAACATTTTGAATCTCAATGTCTAGCTCTTCATTTAAAGATTCTCTTTGGAATGAAACAAGCTCTTCTCAAGTGGGCATAAATTACTTCAGGTGTTATTCTACATTGCAAACCTTTCCACAGCAAACACTCCTGGTGGTATTGTTTGTTCTGAGAGTGAGCTGACTGCTAGACTTAATTACATCTAAGCACCAGAGGTACAACTGTTAAGACTTGGCTACCTGAATTTCAACATTATGTTAGAAATATTCTCCTTCAGCTGAGTAGGGGACTCACTTGCAGTCCCTATTCAGCCAGTATGCTGATATTAGGATAACACAAATTCCACTGAATCCTGCAAAGTAGTTCCATTTTCTTAGCTGGATGCCTTGTGTAAGTAACAAATTACAAGGTCAGGTTTGTGGCACTCCAATCTTACAGATGTTAATAAGGAGTTTTAAATCATGTACAAAGAGTTTAGAGCCATGTATTTGTAAGGCTGTGTGAAGGTAAAATGCATCATTTGATGTTTTCTTGGAAATTCATCTGAAGGTCCTTTTTTTTTTTTCCTACATATTTTGTTACTTTTGTTTTTAATTTGGACCTCTTTATTTTTAAGTTGTGGTTTTGTTGAGTCTTCCCCCCCCCCCCCCCCAAATATTACTTGTATAAGGACATTAGCTCCCTAATAAAGAGAAATGTGTTTCTGATCTGGAATGGGAAGGTGGGGGGAAAGGAGGCAGGGATTAAGTGCAAATGAAAACCACTTACAATTTTGCAGAACTACTATTGCAGAGACTGGTACTGTGTAAATCAGGCATGATCCTATTCAAACAATACTTTTGTTTGGGTTAATTGCTTGCTGGAAGTGTGTGACTAGCATATGTACAAGTAATTATATCATTAGTGATATATTCATGTGTGTGATACATTGCACAGTGAGCTGACGACTGTTTAAACACACTCTTGTTTATTGGCAAACTGAATAAGGACCTGGCACTTTTTAAAACCACCAAGTAACATTTTTAAACTCAGGGTTTGGTTGCTCAGAGCAAGCAGTGGAAGTGCTGTGTGCTGTACATTTTCTTTTGTGCACGAAGAATTACAGACTTTCTTGTTTTGTACTACTGCATTAGTCCCAACCCTGCCAAAGGTCTCTGTGTGTAAATCATACATACAGAAGCTAGTAGGTCTTCACCTTGTGCAGGCTAAGTGCCTTCACAGGGAATCTGTAAAAATACAATTTCTGCAGAAAACACACTTTATATCATTTCAATTTGGATCAAATACCTACTATGAGGCTGTAATCCTATTCCACTAAATTCCATGGTAAAACTCATTGGCCTAGATCCTTAGTCCTCCTGTGGCTGTGATAGTACCGGCCTCAGCAGCTGGTGGAGGATTCCCAGGTAGCAGTAGCAACCCCTCATTTGCAAGGTGTTCCCCCAGAATGACTTCTCAAGGGAGAAAGGAGAATGGCCTTTCATGCATGGCCACCTGAACTAAATTTCAGGTGTTTCTATTATTCCTTCTCCCCTGGGTGTTGGACAGATACTGAGGATGCTCGTATGGATGATAAAAAAGCTATACAGGGATGAATAAAGGTTTGTGCTCTACCCCTGCTTGGGGTGGTGTTGAAAGCAGCTTGGGTGCAGTACATGACTGAGACCATTGACTTGGGTAGAAAGAAGATTGAGATTAGATTAAATACCTGTTTGTAGGAATGCAGGAACAATAATCTCAACTATCTTTTCTTCTAATGGAAATCAGAAATTAATTGCTAAGACACATTTCTTACTGATATTAATTTCTTCTTTTTTTCTTGGATGCATCTTGTATGTTTATTCAGTTTGAGGTTGGTCTACATGAGAAAAAAACCCCAACTTTAAAGTGCCTTGTTTTCATAGTGTCTCTGCCATCTACCTTTTTCAGATTGGACTGAGATTTAAATCATATTCAGTGTTTCATGTTCTGAGGTTTTCAATTTAGAATTTTACCAAATATATTTTTTTTTTTAGTTCCTAGCAATAGATATAAAGTGTGTCCCCGTGAGGAGCAGAAAGAAGGATGTGTACTTCGGCAAATATTCTACTGTATAGTCCTTGACTGCTATATTGAACTAATAACAAGACACCCAATGAAATGAATTAGCAGTATACAGAATAGGCATTCATTTAATGTTCTTTTCTCAATACCATGAGAGATTGTTACAATGTAATGTGAATTTGCCACTGACCTCCTCATGC
>JBCJKH010029479.1:2700-15466 GCA_039877255.1 Loriculus beryllinus | reverse complement strand
TCCAACGCTGGGCCTTAATATAACTTTTAAATCACTGCAAAATGAACTTTGCATTTTATTCCCGTGGACCGTGAAAAAATGGCATTGCTGTATCGTGCCCTGGGATAGGGACACAGACAGCTGTTTATATCATTTCCAACAAAACACCCTGCAAAACATAAAGTAAGCTGGAAAATCAATAATTATTATTACAGTCTCTCCTGGTCTCTGGTGTGTGTGGCACTGTAAAGCCCCTGCTCAGAACGTTTGCAGCCATGCTATCAGCAATGTGGTGTGGGAAGGAAAGGATGCAACAGGGAAACTGAGGCAAAGAGCTATTTCTAAAGAGATGTTTGTGACACAGCAAAAAAATCTCTATCCTCACTGCCCAAGTCCCCTGGCAGGGAATGCGGGTGTCCCTGCCTGATGGGAGAATCTCCACTGCACTGCAAGAGGCACAAGGTCACCGCAAATGATGATTTGGGGAGTGTTTCTGGCAGTGATATAAACCTATTCAGCTGAGGCAACTGTGCCCTGAGCCATTTTAGGGATTTTGTGCCGTGTTCCACCTGGTCTGGATGCCCTGCCAGAGCATTCTCCTCCCCAAGAGCTCCTGCCCTCCATCCATCCTTAGTACCCACAGCGCAGGTGAAAGTGAGTGGGGCCTCATGGTTCCTATCCCTCAGAGGGGGTGAAGCCCCACAGTGGAAGCTTGGGCTGGTTTCATCCAGGTGGGGTTGCTGTGTCACACTGCTACAAGACGTACCAACAGATGGACAACAGATCCCATTGATGGGCAGGAGAGAAAGGAGACACGGGCTGCAATGTCCTTAGGACAGCAGTTGGCGCATCTCTGACTGCACTAATGCTTATTATGCTCTAAAACCACTGATCTATGGATCTCACTCCACCACCCAAGCACATTTTGGGTAAAAGACACCACTGGAGTGCAATCCCAAGGGAATTCCAAAGCTTGTGGCACTTGCACATAATTTTACATCAATCCTCTTTATTCTGAGGGCAATAGGAAAAAACTCACTGCTGTTTTCTTTGTCTGACCAGCACTGATGTCCTCACCACAGGGGTGGGCTCAGGAAGAAAATGAACTCAATGATGGAGTCCTCATCTTCTTCCTCTGCATCCATGGTGCATAACGGAGGAAGGCATCGCGATGGGTTGGGTGTATGAGCCACCCCTATGACTGGCTTCACTTTTACTGCATGCACAGAAAGCAGATAATGGCGATTGATGTGCTTTTTCCTTCAGGTTTAGGTTTCCTGTCAGCTGAGCCACAGATAACCCATAAACACGGAGAACAAACAAACAATTAGCCTCCCTCGGACCCAGGCGCAGAGGCACTCTGCTCAGGTTTATAGCCATTTTCCAGCTTTACTGCCAAGATAAATCTTTCAGCACCTGCTGCCCAATCAACCCCAACAGAAAAGAATATTTTGTTGGTTTTGGTTTGGGTGTTGTTTTTTTGTTTTTACAGTAGATATTTGATTCTTTTTATATTTAGGAAAGATTAAAAGAAGGGTGGAGAGAGGTGGGGACAGACATGTAAATTATATATTGATCTGGAGGATGTGCTGGCTTAATCCTTCCTGGGGTGGGACCAGATCGAAGGCAGAACAACCTCTGCTTCCTCTGAGCTGTGGTTTCCACTGTTGCTGAACCTCCATGCGCAGCACCCTTCGGCTCCAACCAGCACACTGTTGGCACGTGAGTGTGTGAGCCTGAAGGATGCTGCCTTGCACCAGCCCCATTGTCTGCTTTATTACCCAGATTCATTTTCCAAAGTGAAGAAAATTAAGGTAAATCTGTTTGGGATTGTGTTTGCTTTCCATTCTGTATTTGCATTAACTCCCCCAGGGTAGGTTTTTTGGTCACTGGGTGGAAATCCCTTTCACGGCATCACTGGTGCATCACTGGCATAAAAGTCTGGTTCAGTTTTGGTGGTAAATTACCCATGGCCCTTTTTGCTCCTTTTTCATACAACTGTGAGTTTTGTCAAAGCTTTGTGTGGCAGTTTCATTCCATGTCTTTATTGTCCAGCACAGGAGAGCTGGGAGCGCAAAATTCATTTCCGTGGTGAGACCAATAAATTCAGTTCTCCTGCTGTAAAAGATACATTAATTTTGTTACATTCCCTTTTTTAATAGGCACAAAACCACCTGTATAAATACAGGTTACACAGAATGAGCAGCCATGGGCCCGGGCACACAGACTGTCAGCTAAAATAAATAAGTCAGACACTAAGGAAACAGTATATGCAGAGAAAATTCACTTTCTTCTGACTTTGGCTTTTAACATTTTTCATTTGAGGTGAGGGAAAATGGCAAGCTCCAATAATCTCATCTACCTTAAAGACATGAAAAGGAGATGAAGAACATTCTCCGGGCTTAAAATATTTAGAGTTTTTAATGTTCAGTGTCAAATATGTTGGTTTTGAGAAATAGAATAGAGGAAGCATTAATCTCACATACTGTGCGTTTGGCACGTGGAGCTTTTCCCTCATAAAAGCTTCACTGCCAGTGGATAAACCTGTGGACCATTTTTAATGGACTTTCTTAGGGATAAGCATGGACTTCAGCCCTGTTTTCTGTAGGAGTAACTTTCTGTTGAAAGCAGAAGTTGGCTGAAGCTCTCTCTGAGAGAAGACCCAAGCTACCCATTGGCATGCCAGCTCCAGGGACAGATAAACTAGAAACCCAGGCAAGCCTGGGAATGTGACTGGGTTTACTATACTTAGAGCACAAGGAATGTGGGCTTGGTGTTCTTTGGCATTCATTGAAACCTGGAGGAAACTGGTGATGCTGCCGTTGTCATTGAACCCTGAAACGCATTGTACTGCAGGCAGATGTGTTTGCAAGAGAGAAGATGCAGATAAGATGCAGTGTGGTACCTGTCTCATTCTGTGGCTGTGCAATCAGCAAGCTCTGCAGCCAGCACTCGCCACAGTTAAGATGTGATTCTGTGGTGAAGGATCAACTTTTAGGTTTACCTTTTAGGATCCTTTTCAGATCCTTTTAGGATCACTTTTTAGGGGGCTCATTGCAAATCTCAGGCTAGCGGCTGTCGCAGGGACATCCTTCCAAGGTCACCCAGCTCAGAGCTCTGGATTTGGAGGAAGTTCTCAGGAAGTGCAAATTTTACTGTTGTTTTTTTGAGCCTGATTCTGGTCTGGAGGGGCTCTTGCTATCGTGTATATACAAGTCAATCAAAGATGTATTGAACAACTTTATGGATGAATAGTTGGACTGTTCTTTAGTTCCTGAGTCTGAAAATGAAACCCGAAGGCTTGCCGAAGCAAGGACAGGCAGTGATGCCAAATGACGTCTGAAAGAGCTCTGAGTCCACAACAATCCTGCTCACAGCAATGCGTTCCCATTTCTTAGACGGATCTCTGTCTTGTGCTGTCTGGCCAGCTCATAGATTTCCTGCCAAATTCCCTTTGTTGTGCTATTACCTCATCCCTCTGACACACCGCTTGTCCAATTTGACCATTTTCCTGCCCTGTCTGGAGAGTGAACGCTCCAAGACAAGGACTTTGCATCCGCTGCAGCTCTGCATTGCCCCCTTCCCCAACCCAAACACTGTGGATGGGTCAACCTGAGGTCCTGCAGCAATTTCTCTGCAGGGATGCCAGGGACTGTTCTTCTGTGTGGTCTCAACTGGTTTGGGGGAGGTAGACTGAGGCTGGGGGCAGTGCCACTGTTTGTCAAATGCAACAGGAGAAAATCTATAGGACAAAAGGTAAAGCCATTTTTCCTTAAAGCTCATAGCACGGTCCTATCACTGGCAAGAAGGAAACAAAGCAGGCAAGTAGAGGAAAAACCTACAGACTCACCAACCTTTGTGTGACAGAGCAAACATCGGAGGCATCACATGCAAATCATAATGCAAATGAGGCTGCCAAAGCTTTAAGAAGGTAAAGTTACCACCAAGCTTCCCAATGCAGCCCCAAAGCTAACGAGTATTTCACTCTACAGGAGCATCCGGAGCTCAGGCACAAACTGCACTTGCAAGGAATAGAATAAAAAGGGCAATTTGAGACAAGGGTGGCTGTAAGTAGTAGATGAGAAAGCACAACAAAGAGGAAGATTTCTTACTCTGCAAGTAAATCCATTTACTTCAAAGGTACTACATTTCTTTGGTACAATAGCATAACATTTTTATTGGGGACTAATTGAGCCAGTGATATAATTACGACAGTAAATTAAGGTGTGAAGTATACTTTGAATTTAGGAATAAATTCATAAATACTGCCTTATCAGTGGCATGTAGGAAAATGGCCAGACTGATTTAGCAAGGAGGAGTCCTTATGTATTGGCCATCTCAAGGAAATCATGAGCCTTCTTTCCACATAAAAATGAGTGATACATGAACTGCTTTGACTGCATCCCTTTCATTCATTGCTTGGTACAGTCAGTTTCACTTGTGGGTTAATAAAATTTAATGAATAGTTAATTAAGGCTTACAATCAACTATCCCTATTTCTGATTACTTTCTCATTGCAGTGTTACATCAAGCTGCAAAGCACAGGCCAAAACTGTCCTATCTCCTCTGAGTGCTGCTGCCTGCCAGCAGTGGTTTGCAGATCCATTTGAACCATCTACTGGTCAGGGAAATAAAAAGGCAAGCAAGCAATGAGCCAGAATTGCTCTTAATCAGTTCCTCCTTTCCCAGTCACTATGCAGACAATTACTGTCCAGGATAGCCTGGAATTATATTAACAAATCCAACTCCATCTTGTCCACTGGAGTAAGTTTTTTGCAGTTCAGTGACAGCCTGGCTGCCTTATGTGTTGACGGAAGCTTCAGCCACATGTATACCCAGCAGAAACTGGATATGGGAAAGGAGAAAAGCCCTTGAATAATGTCTTTAATGCAGAAAATGCCATCGAACTGTTTTTTATGGAAGTGTATCCCTCAGAAACTGCTGACTTCTCTTTTATTATATTTAGCAATACAAATAGCTGAGGACTGTGTTTGGGTTCATTGCAGATAAAGTGCTGGAAAGATAGTGGTGGACTGAAGGGACATTTATTTCTCTTACCAAGATCTGTATTGTGCTTCCACTGCTGGTGAATTTTATCTCTCCGGCTTTTCTTGGGAATAAAGCATTTAGCCTTTGTAGCTGGATCTCGTTACAAGGAACCAAAGAGAAGATTCAATTATTGCCAGGGCTTGGGAAGAGGGAATGAGCAACAACTGAGTCCTGATGTGAAGGGAAGAAAGTCCTGCAGCAATCACGGATGCCCTGAACTGCACACTGGAGACCTGATAGACTGCAAAACCAAGAATCTAGGGAGAAAAAGAAAGATGAGAGCTTGGAGTAACCCCCAAGACAGACATGATCTTGGGAATAGGTTGCCTGTAGATATGCTGCTGAGTGCTACCAAGCTCTCTCTAGTGTTTCTCCTTGGAAGGGTTTACAGATAGAGGAATACTGCTCTCCCCAGAGATTCCTCTAGGAAACAAAAGCAAGAGCTCAATGAACCTGGAGTAAGAAAATGTAGCACAGTCTGGGAATTTCTTATTGTAGTTGCTACAGGAATTATTAATATCCTTCCTATATCCTTGCTAACCTTGTCTCAAAACCAGTCAAAACCAGAGGATGATATTGCATGAGTGTAGCTCTTTAGGCAGTTTTACACTCCTGCAGGTGGACCTGACATCATTAAAACTTGGCCAGATTTGGTCAAATACGGTGCCAACTCTTCACTGAGCTGGATCCCTGCTTGGAGGATGGCATTCACACCAAGCTGTGTGCATGCCCTGTGCCCTGCAGAGCCTCACCTCCACGTCCAGGCAGATCCAAAAGCAAGGCAACCTGCTGGGTTTCCATCAAAGGCACATTTATCTCTTGTGAAAGTACATGACGTATCAAATGTTCTGCCTTGATTAATGATGCTAATTAAGCTAATGGATTTTAGTAATTTTACAATTGGTATTTTTATGTAATTTTGGTTTTGCTCTGCAATAGCCAGGACTTACTGCCCTGTCAGCTTCTCTCCGTCATGTTCAACATTATCCACGACATCATCTTTAAGGTCATATAAATAAACAAAACAAGAAAGCTCTTCACATTCATCTCAGCTTTCCCCCTGCTCCCCACTGTGTATTCCTAGGGTGTGGAACGAAGCACATTTCAGAAGCAGGGAATGGAGTGGTCACAAGCAATATCCCAGCAAAGAAAAAAGATTGGATTTGGGGGTCAGGGTGTTAGATTTAGCTTCTAGAAACTGGGCTCCTGATCTTAATTGTACTACGAGTTTCCGTACTACTGGGAGCCATGAGGGAGCTACACTGTTCTCCATCAGTAAAGTGGATGAACTAGGTAGGCTGTTGTCTTGCTGGGCAGAGGCTGCAAATGAATTGTGTGTGTAATACACACAAAATTTTGGATCTGGTGATCTTAAGGGTCTTGTTCAACCTAAATGGAGCTATAATTCTATAATATAGGTAGAGATGTGTAAGAGAGAGTGATGCTGAGCTAAATTTGGTCTTGAAGGTGATGCTGTAATGATAACAGAATACCTGATGTATAGACCACGTAGATTAGGTGCTGTTGCAAGGAAAAACTATGTGCATTGCACAAATGCTCTATGCACATCTAGGAGCAAAGGGCAAGATTGGGCACATAGTTTCATGGTTGCAGTATTGCACACACTGAAGAGGCTTTAAAAATCATGTCGGTTTTATGTAGTGCCTGAATCCCCACAGGTGGAATTTGTGGGTCTTTATTTGTTTACAGGACACCATCAACCAGAGAGCCATGTAACTACTGACCATGTAATTACACTGTAAGGCAAGTTCCACATGTTGACAGGGTAAATAAAATACCAGGTTATTTTTTCCCCTCTGTAAGGGACAGGGTTATCATGAGAATTTACAGCTGCAAATTATGTAGTAATTATGTCTTCAATAACCAGGCTACTTCCAATATCCTTACTGAGTGATTGCCAGGAAGAGGACACCGTTATGTACTGGAGCTATGTGAATCATGGACATTGGAGACTGACCTGGTGGCTCCAAGCACCGTTCCCACTAGTTCATGTTCTAGTTTTGTCCAGTATGGTTTCAAGCAGCTCAAAGGAGATGGCTCTCCCCACTGGGAGGAGAAATGCTGAACTTCTCCCCTGTAGCCCTGGCTGTGTTTATGCCCCATACTGCTCAAAAGCATGAGGTACTAACAATCCCCTGGCTTCAGCCTCTTGGGAATGCCTTAGTCTGATGGTTTTGAAGGAACTAAGCAAGGATCTGAGAGCAAGAAAAACTCCATCCATTCTTACTCCTGCTAAATCAGTAATTACCTATGTAGAGCTACAGCTCAGCTGATAGCACTGGGCATTATCTGTAAGCCTAAATCTTGGCCACACTTGTATAGATGTGTAATCTCTCATGCTGAGCATGCTTGTGAGAAGTGGCACAGCTGGAAAACAAGAAGGCTGTGTGGATGAGAAAGAAATGAGTAATGATTTTGCGGGTTTATATACTTTAGGTTTTGTGCTTGAACTAAACCAGCATTTGATTACGTGTATGTGTAGTGAACCTAGAAACCAAGTCAATGGGTCAACAGGTAACTAGCTAAGAGGCATCAGAACTTATTCCCTGCTCTGTGTGAAGACTCTGAGGAAGGAGGCAGGAATTAAAGCTTTGGATCTGCCTGAACTGCAGCAAAATTGTGCTGTGGGATGGAGCACATACAGCTTGGAGAGCCCAGTGCTCTTACAGGAGCTGCCCAGTACCGCGGCTGTGGCTTATGGGCTGTCCAGATTTCACACCTATTGGCTGAAGTCAGTCTCTGCTTGGCAGATGGGCCATGGCCAGGTCTCTGTTGGAGCTTAACAAGTTAGAATCATAGAATAGTTCGGGTTAGAAAGGACCTTAAGATCATCCAGTTCCAACCCCCCTGCCATGGGCAGGAACACCTCACACTAAACCATGGCACCCAAGGCTCTGTTCAACCCGGCCTTGAACACTGCCAGGGATGAAGCATTCACAGCTTCCTTGGGCACCCAGTGCCAGCACCTCACCACCCTCATGGGGAAGAATTTCTTCCTTATATCCAACCTAAATCTGTTTCAGTTTAAACCCATTCCCCCTTGTCCTATCACTACAGTGATGTATCAGCCCCTTCCCTTGCCCCACATCCATGTGTGCTTCCTAGCAGAAAACCACCCTCTCCAGCATCCAATCTCCTTTTGGAGTGAATCCAGAAGTTTGAGTTATTATTGCAATGATCGGCTTCACTCCCCATTAAAAATCTCACTCTCTGTGGTAACTACCACTGGGCAAACGCCATTATATCTCCTCAGCTGCTTAGAATTGCTCTGCGCAAGCTCAGGTAGATACATACCTGGCAGCAACGCAGAGTTAGACCTTCCTTTACATAAACTAAAAGCAAATTTTCCCCTGGGGCAAAGGCTTTTCCAGCACTTTAAATCACATCCACCCTCTTTTGTCACCCCTGCCTTTATCATTTGCTCAGCCAAATGTCTGTCTGTCCATCCCCTCCATTGCCTTTGTGGGTATCCGGAGAGCCAAGGGGAATAATCTGGCCGTGGGTCCCCATTCCCTCCCCTCTCCCCCTGCCCAATAATAGGTTCTGTGATGTGGATTTCTGTCGACAGAGCGAAACGCCCGGCTCTCTCCTCCTTGATGAACACATCCCGTGAGGACAATGATGGAGTTCCTGCGCAATTTTTACCGCTGACCTTTCCTCCTCTGTGGACAGGGAATGCGTCTCCCAGCGAAGGCCAAGGGGACAGCAGAGTGCATGTTATAACGCTGGAAAATGTGACTGTGTCTTTGTGGAATGCCATTTTCTTCCCCCTTCTTTCCTTCTTTTTTTCTTGTTCTCTCTCTCCCCCCCACCCTCCCATTAGGAAAAAGGCAGCACTGAAAACATGAATATATAAGGCAAAAAGTCACTGTCTGCTCCTCCTCCCCTCCGCTTCCCAGCCCCGTCTGAACAAGCAGCCAAGCTGTTAAATGCTTTTACCTGCTGTGTCCGAGTCAAAAGTTAAATAATGTGTGAACGAACGTGGAAGGAAAAACAAGAGGCAGAGAGGGAGCACGGGAGAGAGCCTCCTTTTGCAACAAGATAATTGTTACGTTGTGAGAAGCAAATAACACGCTGCTCGTCCCCCGCTCTGTGTCCGTGACGTCTTGACAGGTACATCTGAAGTCAATTACGGGCCTCTCACTGCGTTTCGCTCCGCTGCTGGGGCTGGATCCTGCAAACACACGTCCCAGAGCATCACCTCCTGGCAGCCGGCGCTTGCTCTTTGGAGCTCAGCGGGTTTGCAACGGGGTTGGTTTACTTTCTATGGGCCATTGTGGCTGCAGAAATGGCTTTGCCAAGAGGCTGGGGCATCCCAGCTGGCTGTGAATAGTGAGTTGGATGCTGGTGTCAAGGGAACTGCCTTTCCCCCATGCCTACAATGAGAAGTTCCTGCCAGAATAAGAGAGGTTTATTATTCTTGCTAGCTAAATAGCGCAGTTGCCACATCTTTTCTTCCTGGGGCTTGCTTACTGCTCCTTGGTGCTGGAAAGCTTTTGCTGTCTAAGCGGATGCGTTCCTGTTTTCATACAGATGCTGGTTTAACCCCAGGTGTTTCCACTGTTGCTGAGCCTCCTTTACCAGCACTCCTTCCTCCTGCAAACCCTCTATTGGGTCACCCATCCCACCTTCATCTTTATGGAAGGGTGTCCTGTGTGTCTCAATTACTTGTAATTGCTAGTAGTTGAGTCAATGTGGTAAATGAAAGGGCTCTTGGTCCTTTCTGGACATGGATTTCTCTCAACTGCATCAGCAACCAGATGTCTTTGCATTGCCTTTGTGTGTGATGGGGAGTTTATTGGAAAGCAGTTCATCTGTCTTCTCCCATGGCTGCATTTAGAAGAGGTGTGTCAGTGTGTCCTTCTTTCTATCCTGACTATAATGGAAGCTGGATGGGACTATCTCAGATGGAGGGAACATGGGATGAATGTGTTTAGTCAGATGCCTCCTGCCCCATGCATAGAAATGTGTGGTGCACTCATTAAGAATGCTTATTTAGTCTCCTTTTTTAATATCACCTTTACTGTGGTTCATATTCAAAGAGATGAGGAATTTGATGAGTGGAAGAGTGGGTTTCCCTTCAAACTTTCCCCCCAGAGCTGCATATGTCATGATGGATCTGAGTTTCTTAAAGGGAGGGAGTAAAGAGAGGGGCTTGTACATGCATGGTACAAAAGGGACAACATCTCTTCTGTTGCCCATGTTGGGTGGCCTGAGCTGAGAGCTATCAAGACAAAATGGGTTTGTCTGCATTGCTGACCATGAGGACACTAGAAGATGAGCTTGAGACCATCCTGATGGGCCACACTCTTCACCCCCTACCCCATGCCCAGCTTGAAGTGAGCATATTCGAGTCCTCACGAGAAGGGAGCGTGAGTCTGAACCAGTTTTGTCCCCTTCCACCTGATGCATAGACCTATATAGCATTATCCCAGCAGGCTTCACACCCTCAAGCATCGGTTTCGTGCTAGAAAACACCACTCCGGTGGTCTGCAGCACACCCGCATTGTATTTCAGACAGTTTAACTTGGCCAAAACACACAAAACAGTTGTTATGTCTTGGGGCCAGAGGGGCAACACGTGAGCTGGGGGAAAGCTGGCTTTGTGTGCAGTGTAAGGGGGATGTGCTCCAGAAAGGGACACCCACTGCCTCAGGGCCAGGAATACTTGCTAGGCCCCTCTTATTTGGCACTATAGCCATGACCTATGAGTCTTTGCATGTCTCTTTATATGATCTTCACACATACCTTTAACGTTAACAACGGCTCCTTGGGTGAAGATGTCTGGCTATACCCACAAAACTAGGCTATGAGGAGTGAAAAAGTGCTGAAGACTTGAGATCACTCAAAGAGAGGTTTTCTGGTCCTGTAGACCTACCTGCTCTTGGTTGGCATGTGGTAGGTGCTCCCCAAGAGCGAGTAGAAACATCAATGGAGATGTAGGTCCTCCCCTTGGTGAGGAAGACCATGAAAAGCTCCCCCCATCCTTAAGTCTGTGTTCTTTGATTTCTGCTTCAGCTTTGAAGTTCAAATAAAAACAGAAACTTGAAAGAAAACCTCATCCAAAGCTCCCCAGAGGCAGCTTTACCCTTGCAGCCATAGTGAGACCACAAGCTGTTTGCCTGGGGATGTGTACCTTGCACTGCTATTTCACTGGCACTCAGCAGAGTCCCACCTCCAGCTCAAACCCCAAGTCCATAAGATCTTTGTCTGCCCAGCATTTAGCTTTTACATTTGACCCCTCTAATAATGACATTACTAATTCTTAGAATCATAAAATCACAGAAGGGTTTGGGTTGGAAAGAACCTTAAGATCACCCAGTTCCAGCCCCCCATGCCTCACACTAGACCATGTCACACAAGGCTCTTTCCAGCTTGGCCTTGAACACAGCCAGGGATGGAGCATTCACAACTTCTCTGAGCAACCCGTGCCAGGGCCTTAACACCCTTACAGTAAAGAACTTCTTCCTTATATCCAACTTGAACTTCCCCTGTTTTAGTTTAAACCCATTCCCCCTTGTCCTACTGTTAATGTCCCCTGGTCATCTTCATTAATACAATGAATGTCTTATCTCTTGCTCTCTGAGGATGAATTTTGATGAGTCCATTAAGCTATTACTTAAAGGTATGTTATGGATTTACTGTTATCAGTGCTTTCTGTCTTGCTAACTTGGGTGAAAACTCCACAAAGACAATAATCAGTTGTGAGTAAATACACATTGCCACACACTTCACAACAGGTTTACAACCTGGATACCCTCAAGTAAGTAAAGACCACATGGGATTTTTTTCCCCAAACACTTTATTAGGAAGGTGTTCCTTCAAGACCAGGTCTCAGCGGTGGGGTTGGGAACTGACTGAACAAGACCCGTAGCCATGCTTATGGGATTGCGAGCATTTTAATGCTCTTGGAGAAAACACCAAACAAAATAGTTTGGAATTAGATTGAAGGTACTTTCTCAAGACTTATTTTTTAACCAGAGGCAAAATATATCAGGCAAGACTCTTGTCTTTCTATCGCTCACAGATAGAGGGGAAGGGAACTCATTTGATGTTCGCTCTGAATAGACCTGCCTCCAGCCTACCATGCATTTTTAATATTAGCCCTAAAAGCATTCCAGGTACAGTTCTAGATGCTGGAGGGATTTCAGAAATGCTTTTGTGCTGCATGCCAAACTGCTCAAAGCTGGGCTCCATTGTGTCATCAGTTTTCAATCAGGCCTCTCCATGCCTCTTTTGGGGAGTTGCTAAAAGAGTTACGCATAAAATAGTGAGCAAAGACTTTCCATAGAGCCTGAAAAATGAGGTTCCTCATCGCAGCTGCTGTAGGTGGGTTAGGGTGTTCTGCTGAAGGACCTGGTCACGTCTGGGTTCATATGGCAGTGGCGAGAAGAGAGGAATACTTTAGTTTGGCTTAGTTTGCACATTAGCTGGGGTTTGCACCAAATTTGATCATCATATTTTACAATTCCATCCCAAGCAGGAAATCTAGACTATGGATCAGTGGCTGCCCTAATTTTTATTGGCAAATCATGATCTTTATTGGTGGAATTATGAGCTAGCTGGGCTTTACAGTCTTGTGTAATGAAGCCAATATATTACTACCAGTGTGATGTTTTAAACTTAATGTAGCAAAGAACAAAGGTTTCTTTCTTTCTTTCTTTCTTTCTTTCTTTCTTTCTTTCTTTCTTTCTTTCTTTCTTTCTTTCTTTCTTTCT
>JBCJKH010029478.1:2778-27515 GCA_039877255.1 Loriculus beryllinus | reverse complement strand
GAGCCCGCTCTCCGGAGAGGCTGCGACTTGTTTCTTCCCAGCTGCCCGCTCCCGTGTTGGACTGCAGCGGCCGCGTCGCTCTCCACCCCGTCGTCCCGCTCGGCGGTGATGGCGCAGAAGCGGACCCGGAAGTGAGGCGGTGGCGGCGCCTTTGTCTGCGGAAGTGCCCGCCGGGATGGCGCGGAGGAGCCGGCCTGTCGAGCTGCATGGTGAGGCACAGAACCGCTAGCTGCCGTCCAGTTCGCCGTTCAACCCGCTGGAGCCAAGCGCTGGTGCTAGTGCGGGCCCGTCCGCCGCGGTCGCTGCAGAGCGTCCTAGCAGAAACAGCGTCGGGGCTGCAGGTAGGGGCTGCTGGCGGTGCAGTCCGTCCCTCAGCCGGTGCGGACGGGACACGGGTGGCTGCTTTTCCCTCGCTGGAGGGCGTCGCTCCGTCGCTGTTAACCGCCTCCTGCTGCCCGTGATGCATTTGCTGGGATGCCCGAGGAGGGCGAGGGTCAGCTGTCTGTTGTTGCCTGCTTGCTTCTGCACATGATGCTGGTGGTTGTAGTGACCGCCTGGCCTGCTGCCAGGCGCCTCAAGTCATCTCGTCACAGGAAGATGCGGTAAGAGCAGGGAAAGACCAGTGCTGGTGGGGCTAACTGCATTTCAAGGTGCTTGGAGGGGACGGTAGTCTTGTCCAGTCCTTTCGTAACTCTGAGGATGCTCTCTGAAGGCACAGCCTTACAAGGCAGGATACTGCAAGGCACCTGTGAAATGGCCTCTTAAGAGGATTTGGACTTGGAGGCGAGTTTTGATACTACTAAATACGAGCTACTAACTGAAGCTTATAAGTAAATATATTTTTAACGTTAGTGCCCCATTTTTACTTATATAAAATTTGCTTCGTGGTTGACAGTGATGCAGAGCCATTCTTTTTCCACAAAGTAATGAGTATCTGTTTTACAGTCCTCATTCTTAGCTATAAGACATACCTAAGGTTTATTTAAATCAACTTGTCAGTCTAGTTCAGAGATCCTTTGTGGTAATTTGACAGCCATGGACTGTTAGTTTAGGTTGTAGTTTCCATGTAAGTTCTGGCTTGAAGGTGTGTTTTTGGTTTGTATTTTGTAAATCTGATGCTTTGGAAAGCAGCAAG
This sequence comes from Loriculus beryllinus, assembly GCA_039877255.1. Lineage (NCBI taxonomy): Eukaryota > Metazoa > Chordata > Aves > Psittaciformes > Psittacidae > Loriculus > Loriculus beryllinus. Next base: position 26,380 of record JBCJKH010029478.1, on the reverse strand, counting down.
CAAAAGCGTATCTCTTGAAGTTCAGTCAGCAGTGGTGTATGGTATCAGTAAGCTCTAAAGGTTTAGTAAGGCATAATGCATGGAAAGCATATTTAGAGTTGACTGCAGGAGATGCCTGATATGGGGGAAGGGTAGCTCCGGACTTCTGGTGTTTGGATCTGGGTTATAAATATAAAAATGCTCAATGGCATATATGAAGTGTGTAAAGGTTTGAGGCATTTAGTGCTGAGGACAATTTGATTCTGTGCTATAGCCACACTTTATGCAGTAGATAAACTGATGAGCGAATTAATGTTTAGAACATACTAAATCTACCCCAGATATTACCAAAGTTTCAAGAATTCACTTTGCTTGTGCACTCTTACTCTCCCTGTGGAATGTACTGGCCAAACATGACTTTAAGCTTTAAGGCGTGATTTGTATCTCTGTACTAAGTATAGTACCATTCAATAAATAACAGTTTGTGACAAAACTCATCAGTCTTGTTTCTCTGATTTCTAGCAGAACAATCCTGTCCACCTGGATGTATCTGTTGCAGCTGGCATGCTTAGGAGGTTTGTGGCATATCATTCGTTTAGTAATTGTGAGCAAAAGGATTCTTTCTATATAGCCGGTCAGCAGATGTGACTTGTTCTTTTATCGTTTTTAAAGTAACTAAGAATGCCTAGTTAGCCAGCTCAACAAAACATAAACATTCTCGCACAATTTGGGGATGATGTCTAATATAGTGGAATGAAAACACTGTGCTTTTGGCAAGCAGGGAAAGGGTCTAATTTTGTTTTAAGGTAACTTCTCAGAATATGAACTTCAGGAATAATTTATGCCATGATACTGAAGGTTTTGCATCCTGAATGTATGTCAGTGTAAACTAGCCCTGACACTGCCTTGGCTATACTAGATCCCTGCAGCTGTGCCCCATCCCTCAGTGTGATCCCTTATAGGGAAAACAGTTGGAATGAGTGGAAGAAATGAGCAGCAGACTTTTCTGTTGTGAGCCACTCTGTTAACTTCGTGAAGTTAACACTTGGTAAGCTCTGGAATGTGACAATCATAGTCCTTTTTCTATCTGATGTCTCAACAGACATGCTATATGAGGTAGAAGAATTTTTAACCTCACTGTTCAAAGCAGCAGCACTTGTATTATGTTTAAGTATCATTATGTGTTAAGTACCAACTGTTGTCTAGATGCAGTACAGGAGATTCACCTGGGGATATGCATCTTGGTCTTGTGCAAATTAGCACAATGCTGCTTAATTTAAAAACAGTTAACACAAAAGCATCAAGGCACTCTTAAGCATGGCACTGGTATTTCATCTCATGTAATTTGAGAGCTTAGGTGATGGCTGTAAAGAAATCAGGAAAAAAATATACTTTACAATGTCTTTGGTGTATTAGTTGCAGAATACACAGAATTTTTGCCCAAAGTCTTCCATATATGTGGTACTTGGTAGGAAAAGCAAAGTATAGGAATGTCTCTATCTTAGCAGTATTCTTCATAAGAATAGCAGCCAAACAGAACTGTTCGGTGTGTCATGTGGCTTCCTTGAGAAAAGAGACAAAATAATGAGAAGAGAGATTTCTAGGCTAAGTACAGTATTTTAATTCTGTTTGATAGTCACATACTGCTCTTGAAATACTGCATTTACACCTATAATCACAACTAAAATATTGTAGAAATAGTAAAAATACTGATTCTTGTTCTAACACTTTGTATGTAAGAAAATACTATGCCTCTGACAGACTTTGCAAATGTTAGGAGACTTGTTTCCTTTATTTTCATCTCAAATGTGGGGTTTTTTTTGTTTTTTGCCTTTTTTTTTTTTGTCTTTTAAATGTTCTTCCCCTTGGTATTTCTTTTCTGTAAGTAAACAGGCAACATTTTTCCAGTGGTGGTTGAGCAAACATCTGCCTTGTGGTGCAGAACCTCAGTCTGTATGGAACTGCTACATTTCTGTACAAATCAAGGCCAGATGTATGCTTCCCACAAAGCTTTATTATCCAAGTGATTGCAAACTGCTCAGGTAAGGGTATAGTAAGAAGTTGTGAAGTACTTAGTGAGCATGTATAAAGCAAAAAAAAGTCCCTATAGAAGTGAAGTTAACACAAGTTTGGTCAGTAATAGCTGGCTTGTAAAAAGGAAAGGTCAAACCTTCTTTCCTAGCCCTGGAGAAAACTGCAGTTTATTATTAACTATCAGCAATAAGTTCCTTTATTATATTGTGTGAGAGAGAACAAAGAAAAAAAGGAAACACGAAGTACCTGCTAATGCTGAGTGCTTACATACCATTTTCCCAGCTCTGGCACATTCCTGTCCCCATGTTCAGAAAAATGGACATTTAGCTATTCAGACATAACTGAGCATGCTGTCCTTCATATCTGAGACAAAGACACAGAGTTTAGCAACCTTTAGGAAGACTGAATTAGTAAGTTATGTCCAGTGAAGTTCAGTACTAGTTTCTTAAATCTGGTATGGGCATGTTTTGCAGCAGTATCCCTTCTAGGTACGAATAACCATGAAAATATTTGACAGGGTTTGCTGCCATAAATATTTGTGTTAGGGGGGAAAAATTTATCTCAGAATTGGTTTCCCTGTCAGCTCTGCAGCTAACAATAGTATTCACTTTGTAGTTGCTTTTTCCAGTAACACTAGTAAAACGATGTTATGTGCTCAGCTTGTCATAGTAGCTCATTAGCTTCAGAGATGTCCAGGGAGAAGCAGTCCCATTTTTACTGAATAAACTTATGTCCAGACTTTGTTGTGCTTTGTGGCTGCAGATTGTAGCTATGATCCCACACATTATAAAATGTATGTAGGAATCAGTGATGCATTAACTGGTGTGTGTTATTAGGAGTCTAGCACCAGGAGAAAAGCTTAGAATTCTCAACTGATGTAACTGGTGCTTCCATCCTAGCCTGTTGGGGGGTGTGTGTGTGTGCCTTCGCATGTCCCCTGCCATCTCTTAATTCTGAACATAAACTGCTTCCTTTTTTTTAAGACTGATTTGGTAATTCTGTGTTTGGACAGAATAAGAGCTGTGTTGTAAGAGACCATTTTTACTTTCTGGTATGTAGTTTTCTACTGTGATAATATACAATTTGTAAGTTTAAAACATTTAAACATGCATCTGAATCTCCAAATAGCCTGTATTCTTCTCAACAGTCAAATCTTGTTTATAAATACTACTGCTTGAGTAACCTCCCATCTAAATCAAACATACAAAGTGAAACTTGATGCAAACCCATGGGGGTTTTTTTCTGCTATCTAGTGTGGAGCAAGTGTGGTCACTTTCTCAGCCTCTTGTAATACCAAACTGGGAGTAAATTTATACTGAAGAGGTGTCTAATGTTCTCCATATCTAAGATGTTTTACAATTAAGCTGATGTTGGAGAGCTGAAACAGGCTGTTGTTACACTTTGGTAAAGAGAACTAACTCTGGTTGGATTTATTTCTCAATACCTGTGTAAGTAGGTTCAGGGCCATGGCCTAGCTGAAGTAATAAACCTACTTGCTTATGCCACCAATTGCTAGTTTGTATCTTGGAAGGCTTCCCCCACTCCTGATAAGACTTTGTGCTGCCGAAGTAGCCAATGTTAAGTATAAAAAGGAAATATGTGTGTGCACTAATAGTACACAGCCTAGCACAAAGCAGCAGGCTCTACTTCTGCAGGTCATGGTTGCTCAGCAAAAGAAAACTTGTAAAAGGTGGTGGTTATGCAGCCTTTCTTCTAGTGCTTTTGCTTGTCCAAATTACTTTAATTTCGGTTAGCTTACTTTCCAGCTTCAGCTAACAAGACTGCAGTTGGTCAGAATTGATTCTTTTTTTAAAGTAGTCAAAAGATAGATGTCCTCTATCTTTTGAATTATGTGTTTCTGGCTGTAAGTAGTTGCTGTTAATGCGAATCTAGAGTTTGGCCAGTGATCAAATTTTTAGCTGCCTTTTTCAAAAGATACTATTTGCGTATATTGTTTGGAGAATATTATTACTGGTAGCTAATTTACAGGTGGCCAGGGAGTTAGCTGACCAGTTGATGCTGTGTAAATGCATGTTTAATATGTGATTAATTACAAGACTCTATTGTTTTCAGGAGGTTTGAATCTTCAGGGATATGCTTTCCCCTGCAGTGCTCCTCTGTCATCTATCACCCCATTAGTTACACCAGTACGGATGTAAACAGAACCATTGAAATGAGCTGTGTTGTGTGACATCCAGAATGCTGAAAGAACAAAATACACATATTTTTTTAGATCTATAATTATTCTGTCTCAATAAAAGATATTTTATTAGGGTGGGAGCAGTCTCGCCTTCGCAAGCAGCACAGCAGGGAACTAACTACTGTAAATGGAGAAACAAGCATTTGGCTGGGGGAAGTAGTTGGCTGCTTGTTAAACTGACTGACAGGAAGCATGTTGAGCTACATTTTGATTCTGCCCTTCTAAAACAGTATTTCAGATTTGTTTCTATTCCTGATGTATGCAGAAAAATGTTTGGGAAAAGCAGCCTCGCTGGTGGTGTGCTCTGTGGACTGTGGAAACGCCTAGAATTAGAGCTGAAATTGAGCTTTATGTAAGCATTCTGTTAAAGTCATCTAGCACTTCTTTTGTTGCTCGACACCTGTTAATATAGTCTACTGAAATAGGTCTCTGTCCTGCAAAATAATGAAATCAGCAGATTTCCTGCTTTTCTAAAAGCCCTGCAAATCAGAAATTTCATTTCCAAAAAACCTAGGTATCACTTGCCCTGGGTTTCTGTTTTTTGTGTGTTTGTATTGGAATGTATCAGCATCTGGGTGAATTTACTGTAATTGAGCCCACTGTCTGCTGAAATGGGAATCTTAACAAATGTATTTTGGATATGCAGACAATAAATATACTAGATACATATCTAACTTTATGCAGCAATAAGGCATCCCTTGTTTTTTCAAAACTCTTACTTAGCTTCTCATACCCACATCAGTTAAAATGGTATTTTCAGTGGGTAGTTTTTATACTGTCTTTAGAGGACACTTCAGGAGATTGCTTTTTTCCTGAATATGATTATACACGTGTTTAAACTGTGGTGCTGCTGCCTGCTTTATTCTATTGTCCATCTTTGGTCAGCACAGCAACTCCCAAGAACTGTTTTTAAACAACTGTTTCAGAGTCCTTTAATAGCAGCATACTGAAGATGAAAGGGCAGGGCATGGTGGCTGCTTAGGCCACATGGAAATAAGAGCCCTGGTTTGAGCTTGGTTGTAGATCCCATGTTCTCAAATACTAGAATGTATTTACTGGACAACCAATCCAGTTACATATACTCTTACCTGTTTAACCTCCTGTTTTCTGTAAATCTGTATAATTAAGACAGCTAGCAAGACTTATGATGGAAGGTTAACAAGCTGTTGATGTCTCAGAATAGCTCTGAATTCTTAAGTAACTTCCTTGCTGTGTGTAATCTGAAAGGGTGGAGGAAAAGCTAGTCCTTTGCTTACAGGCATAAGCAACTGAAGGAAGAAAATGAGGGGGAGAGAACAGTCTCTGTATTGTATTTTTGGTGCTGTAACAGTCTCAAAATTGTCATGACAACCAATATTATTTTCCTTTTTGAATCTTGAAACTGTACTTTAAGGTCATGATTATTTTCCAGCTGATAAATGCTTAAGATGCATTGCTGAATTCACTGTTTTGTGCTCCCTTCTATGGTTATGGCTTTATCTGAAGGAAGCGACTTGCAAAACAGCATAATGTAGTTATTCTGAGTCTCCTTCCTTAACAGTGACTCACTCTGTCTATCCAGATAGCATCCTGAGCAGCACTGCTCCCGTATGGACAGTCACACTTCCAGCATGTGGGGCTTTTAACCTCAGGCCATCAAGCTATTTTTGGTGATGAGAAGGAAGTAACAAATGACCCAATGCTTGGCATGCTTCAGAGCTGCTCGAGACAAATTCTGTTTGAAATGTTTGCCTTCTGAGAGTCAGCACCAAATACAGATTAGTATTCTTTCTTTTGGAGATACTCTTGTGTGTATCTGCCACACAGGAGATTTTACATACGGGTTACTTCTGTGAGCTTCTAATGGTTCAATCTCACTATAATTTCATCAGAGGTACTACTCACTTGTAATGCAAATATTATCCAAACCAGTAATTTTTATGGCTACATAAAAGTAGTAAAACCAGGGAAAACTGATTATCCTGGTGCAAATTAACCTAAACTTGAGTTTTGAACTATGCAAGTCCACTTCCATATTCTAAAATCTGTCCTGGTGCACCCACAGAGATACATGTAAGTAATTAGATACCGGAACCTACTTTTTTGTCACCTGCAGTTCACCAGTCACCTTCTTAATTCTCTTGAATAAGGTTTCTGTATGTGGACTTGCTGACTAAATAATTGTAACATGAACGTGACATATCCAGTCTCATTAAATATCAGAGTAGTGATTCACCAGGTGCTGAGTAACAGTCAGTGGATGTATGAGACTTAAGTGGAGATGAAGCATCTTAGTACAGCCTACTCTTGTGTCATCGTTGGATCTGTATTTCTAAAATAATTCTTGGTGGGAGGAATGACTTCTAGCTAAGAGATGAACTGGTCTGTACAATTTCTGGTGTTCTGTTAAAACATATGCTTTGGGTTTTAAGGAGCAGAATATACCATTTAAGCACAGAGTTTTAAGTGTTTCAGCACAGCAAGAATTACAATAATGAATTCCAAGTGGGTATTTGACTTTCTGCTCTATTATGGATTTCCATAAATGGCCAGAGTCTGGACTAAGATTATTTGTGAAGGAAGCCTCAAGCAAGAAGTCGTGTTTGGTATTGGCTAATTATGCTTTTTTTATATCTTTAGAACTGAAACTTCACAGTGCTTTGGGCAGAAACAATGAGACTGTTAAGAATTGCCTCTTGTTCAAATCTCCAATTCAGAAACTTTTACCCTGCCCATTTGTTAGCCTCGCAGTGCATTTTCATGTATCAGTGTTACACTTAAGCTACAGCTCACCATTTTCAAAACAATTATAAAAGCTAATTTTAATTTCAGGGAAGGGGATCCAAGTCTTACTTCTGTAATGACTTCTGGCATGTCACAAGACTCAGTGCTCTCAGAGTGAGCTTACTCAAAAATAGTAGGATTTAAGTTAGGCACATGTGATATCCCAACGGATGATATCCATAAGGAACAGCTCTTTCAGAGCTTCAATTCTACAGGCTCGGGCCATACGTACTTTCTGCACATAGCCCGGAACTGAAGCTACAGGAGACTGACTGCAGGAAGTTTTCAAATCTTTGTCTTAGCTACCTGATCAGTTGTTGTTCTCTGGGCTTAAATCACACTCTTCCCCCAGGTACCACTTAAGCCTGGACCATAAGGGAGCATCTACAGTACATCCCAATTCTGTGACACATCTAATCCTCTGATCCATCTTGAGCCCTTCTGGAGCTTAGCTTTCACAAAGTGATTTGCCTCAGACAGCTCCATGGTCTTCAATATTAAATCAAAGTTTAATGATGCTGTGCTGTCCCACTGCATTTTTAAATCTTTGTGGTCAGTGCTGCCATGGGTAGTCACTTCCTTCCTTATGGAAGATTCTTCCCCTGCTCAAATTTTACCATTTGACACAGCAACAAGTATTCATTTTCAGTAGCAAAATTAATTAAAGTTGGCATTTAGCCTATCAAGTGTGGACTAAATTGGTGAAATATTATGGCTACTGCACAACTGTAATTAAGCATTCTTAAGTAACTAGCTTCAAATGAGTAAGTTACTTGTTAATGCAATGCAATGTCACAGTCTCACTGGTTATCCCAACTGGAGCTGCAAAAATAACTAATGGAGAGTTTGCAGTAGTTTTACTGATGAGAGTCCCGATTAGATACCTATTCTAATGGTCCCTGGGCCTGACTGTAAAAGGTAGCAATACTTCAGATCAAATAGAAGCCTGCTAGCTTTCTGTTTCTGAAGTTAAATTTCAGTACTAAAATAACTTATCTAGCATTTCCCTCCTCTGAATAGATTCAAGTATTTTTCTGTGTTCTAATACTCACTTTTTTCCTCTTTCCCCATCTCCAGTCAATGGAAATGGAAGCAATAGTTTTCCTTACCATAGATAAAGATCAATTCTCATAACCAGGTTGAACCTGTATTTTGATAACTTAAAAGTGATTTTAATTTGGAAAAGAACATGACAGTAATAATCACCTTGGTAATGTTTAACTAAATGTTGTCATGACAGGCAAGACTGCTGTGCAGAACTTTATATATAAATACTCTTGAATTGCTTCTCATTGGACTTTTTGCTTGTAAAAAGGTAAAGAGCATGGCTTTAAAAAGGAGCTTTTTCAGTTAGCCATGTTCTAAAATAAGCAGCTATTTGGAAATTTTGAGTAAGGAAGTAGGTGGCTCTGTTCCTACCTATCTCTTCACATATTGGGGAACATTTTCTTTCTACTTTATCTTGTAAATTTACACACAACTCATCTTGTTCTCACTTAAAAGTGACTTATGTAAATGTTGTTATACTTCTTGTTCCTAATTCTGAATGGCTTTTACTGAAAGGAGTGGATGGATATGTGTAGCCACACATGAGGATGGCTCTTCATTTCCATTTAGCACTATATTCTGTAACTGAAATGTTGCTGACAAAGTCAAAGTAAAGAGAATTAAGTAGATTCTCTGCTGTCATACACAAGTGGTTGGAAGATCTGCCCTGACCTAATGCTTTAGAGTGCTGATTAGTTTCCTGACTGGCACTTGATAGGGAATCAAACAGCTGAATCAGCAGTAAGCTTCAGTAGTAAATTCAGTTTGGAGAAATGCAACACAGAACTAAAGGCTGACTCAGTGTAACAGCTGTACTGTTGCCTCAGGAGGAGACACTGAAGGAGGCTGTTGGTTGTGCTCATGATTAATGCTGGCTCAGGCAGGCCTGATCAAGAGTTCCAGCAGCCTTCAAACATTACTCCTGGCTGGAGAAGCAAGAGTTCAGGTACCTGGACTCCAGCTAAGGCTTAAGCCTGAGACAGTCACTAAGTATCAAGACTGACCCATTTATCTCTACTGACTTTTCCTTGTCACAAAAAGTAGAACCCCTATCCTGTAACCCCATTAAAAAGGAGACTGTAGAAGGCCAGGTATTTTTTCAAAAGGAAAACCAACTGTATTAACTTGTAAGGAAAAGCTTTTGTTTTTAAAACAACTGGGCTGGTGATCATTAATGTACAGTACTAAAGCTGAGGAGTTTGATTCATTAGAAAAGGATGCATTTCTATATTAAGATGACCACTAGAATTTAACTGCATGTACAAATAAATCTTCAATTTTAATTGAGTTTTAAGGTGGTGAATGGAACAGTGTTACCTTGTCTCTCACGACTTTGAAGTTACTAGAACAGACAGTCTCTTTTATTAGGAAGTGGGGAAAGAAAGGAGGAAAGCTTGTTTAACTTCTGGGAAAGTCAATAATTGATAAAGCTGATTCATAACTGATTTAAGAGACTATAGGTGAATGAAGCTGTTTAGAGAGAAAAATTAATTTTTCAAGCATGAACTCCAGTTATACTGCTTAATAGATCTCACAGCTTTAGAACTTAACAAAAGCCTTATTTTAAACTGAATTAGTATTTAATTTTTCTTACTCTTCAAATAAGCCTAGGCTTAATGCTTCAGATTAAAATTCCTTTTCCTGAACTCTTGCTTGTTATATAGGCTGTTCAGAACTGTCTTCACCTTAACATATAACCAGCTGGTTTACAGTTAGGCATGTTCTCATCACATGCTGTGGCTATGAATGAACTGCAAGTTGTAATATTGGTTAATCAAGGAATGACAAAGTGCTAGTTTTTATATGCCATATAAACACAAGACTTTTCAAATTTCTATGCAGACTGGTTTTTTGTACCTAGCCTGGCTCAGAGTGCTGTAGCAAGAAGGAGCAGCACAAGCCTGATAATGCCTTTCCTTCCTAATGTCCGTTTTGATGCAGAGTACAGTTACTTCTTGATGACATATATTCTTTTGAAATAAAAGCTACAGATAGTGAAATGGAAAATTTATTAGTACAAGTTGGTCACTCGGTTTCTTCCAACAAGTACACAATAAGATCCCATGCTTAATACATTATAAACAAACCTTTTGTAAGTTAAAAAAAAGTTGAACTTGTCACGAAGTACCAATGTATTACATATTGTCATCGTCTGATTCATCTTCCTCTTTCAAAGATTCCTGTTTTTTAAAAAAAAGTTTAATTAAAAAACACTTAATGCAGGCTGAATTATACAACTGTTAAGCAATGAGTTTTGCTGTAGCCTCAAAATAATTCTCAATGTGCCCAAAGCCTTGTATTCAGCAGGCTAGTTCATACCTTCAGATGGTGATACTGAGCACCATCATTACTTTTAGAACAAAATCAAAGCTGCTAAATGCTGGAAGTCTAAATTTCTCCAGCTGGTTATCTATAAAAATTGTTCTAGGCTGCATGGCTTACTACCTGTCCTACACACTTATACTGCTGTTGAAGAGTTAGTAATTTACTTTTGAAGGAGAAACATGCCACCTGTGCAAGCCTGCTGAACTACAATTTCTGAGAGTAAAAACCATCTCTGGATTACACCGTAAACTTCACTACTGTCCCTTCAGAATACTATCAGCTAATGCTGAGTTGTAACTATATGTTTTCCAGTCATCACAACAGTGGAAGCTCAGCCTTCAGTGGGCTCCCTCCTCTCTAGACTTGTTTGTGAAGTGAAGCACTGAGACAACACAGAAGTTGAACCTTACCTTGGCGTATTTTTCTGCTTCTTCCTTGATGTCCTTTGGAACAATTTCATGTTTTCCATTGGTTACTGCCAATAAAGAGAGTGCATCTTAAGCAGAATTCACACAAAGACCTTGAGGTAAAAGGGTGAATTTAAGAAGCAATGTTTTAGTTATAGAAAGTAGTAAGTTTTCTACAGTGTTTATAGAAATTACAGAAATGCATTACTTTCTCCAACCCAGCTGAGTTCCAGCTCAAAAGCTTTATCCTTTACTTCATCGTGAACTATGTAGATTCTGGAAGGAACAGACAAAGTACAGATTAGAACAGACTGATCAACAGGCAAAGTATACTTCCTTCCTTTAACAGATTTCTTCTATGGAAGCATTTATGGTTAAGTAGCTCTCCCCATGTTTTCTCCCCTGCACACACATACACAAAAACCATTGGAGAATTTTCCATGCTTACACTGCTAGTATAGCAATGTATTAAATCATTACAGCTAAGATGCAGGTTGAGATGTTCAAGTCACCCTAATTACAACAAACATTGAAATTCAAATACTGCAGAACCAAGGCTATGTCACCATTGTCTGGCTCAGCTAGTTAGTTATAATACAGCTAGGAGTGCCCTGTATTTCCCATATAAATCTTACTTCAGTTTACACTGAAGACTAAATCCCTACACTGTAAATACCTTGCTTCTGATTGAAAGCCTGTGCCTAGATCTCTGTACAGACTGCCATGCTTATGGCAGACATGACAGTAATCAGAATTTAAACTGCAAGTGGTATTACACCACACACATCCGGACTAGTAAAATCACTTTTTAGCCGGAGAGATAAAAATGTTAAATAATAACCTTTCTAAGACTGCATCATAGTATTCGGTCCTCAGCAAGTGAACATGTAATCAAATGATAATCCCAAATTGAGACACACACTCAAAAGAATTAGCAGAATTTACAATGCCTGTGGGTTCACTTGCCGAGAAGGCTGTATTCCTTTAGTTTGTTTCTGAAAGCCTTAGTAAGTCAAAATCTGAAAAATACCACCCATTTCTAGCCAACAAAGAAAGCTCAGAGCTAGTAGAGGAAGGAAGGATACCTTGAGCACCATGCTAAGTACTTCCAGTTAAAGTTTAATAAAAGTATTGTGAAACAAATAGAAAGAACAAAGTTAACATTGGTGTCCAGAGAAATATCACTACATGCTTATGCTCTTCTACCACCTTTCTGTCACTGCTAGGCTGGGCTTACTGACTGTTGCCCCAAGATCATCTATATGCCTTTCCTATGTGTTCAGCTGGTTGTAGGCTTTTTGCAACAAGGCATGCCATTACAAGCTCTTGAAGAAATAACTACTTTGGACTGGTTAGTATATTAGGGTAAAAATTATTAAATTCCTTGCTATTATACTAAATGCTACTAAGGAGCATAATTTGAGCTGAAAACCAGAACTATGCCTAGAGCTGCTGTTAAGTTTTGAGCTGAAGGAGAATTAAAGAACAGAAGTCTTTTCATTACATGAAAATCTGTGACACTTTAGGACTGCACTGAGGTCCTTGTCAGGTTTTAATAACAGAGAACCCTCAAATTCTTTCTTCTAGCTGTTGCCAGGACAATCCCAGGAACAAACTTCAAAATAAACTTGCGTGCTGCAACACCAACGACAGAAGCATGTTTATTATCTCCTGGATATTACATTTTTCCAGCTGCAGATTACTGTATTTGTGACAAGCACAGAATATGTGCATTAAAATGAAGTATTGTAGATAGCTGAAAGGATACTTGCATCTGTTTGAAGAGATACTAATTCACACACTATTTTCCAGACTTTTACTACTGGCCAATTCATGCTCTACCAAGAAGAAAGCCGCCTCTCCTTTTCTTTCCCTCATTAACACAAGTCACTGAACGGTACCTTTTTTTTCTCTGTAAGCACACTATCCTCACACAGACTTTGTGAGATACTGTGAGTGACTAGAGGCAATTATATCACTGAAGAGGTGTCCTAAACTGCACCAATAAATAGCAAATAAAGTATATCCAGTCTTTTCATGTGGTATCAAGCTTTATCATTTAAATGAGACCAGCTATATCCTAGACACATCTGTAAACAAGGAGTTTAACTCTGCTGCTTTCCTAAGCACTCAAGTTTTTTTTAGGCAAACAGGAAGGTTGGATCCAAGTCCTCAGCTTTACTTCTGAACCACTACTTAATCTCTGAAGCATCAGTTCATTGTTCAGTCTGCATAATAAAGTGTACAACTCAGTTCAGAATCAGGACACCAAAGAATTTCCCCGCCATCTGTGACCTGGTTTATGTATTTTAAAAATCAGTGACTATTCAGTTTAACCTTCAATTCACTGCTTCCACTGGTAAGTAGCAGATGAGATCAAAAGGCATATTTTTCCCATCCTTCCGCATTTTCAATAGTCCCCTCTCACAAGAAAAAAATAAATATTAATAGCAGCAGACACTACAGTCAGGATGAACACTCATCTAGTAGAAACAAAACCTGATATCCAGCTGAAAAGAACAGCTTCAGTTTGAAACCATCACAAGCGCACCAGTAGAGATTGCTGTAGAGCTGGAAAAGCAGGTTGGAGACTTACATTTTCGCAACCTCTTTAACAACATCACGACAGGTCATTTCCTTCATCTGTAGGCAAAAAATACACAGCTTGAGAAAATATACTATTTTCCATTTCCAAAATGCCAGAATACACATGGCTGCACACATGCCTAATGAGCTTACTATTCAGTAGCGATAAAAATGACAAGACTATAACTACATTTCTTCTCTACGGTGCATCTTCCAGCCTGCTATATGCAAGTCATGCTTACAGTGAAGAATTTTACAACCGAAAGATTCTGTGGAAAAATGTTATTGGAAACTTCCCCAGTTTAAAGCATTTATCAGCTGGAAACCTGGAAACAGATAACCCTAGCACTGTAAAAGCCTGACTTCTTGTTTGCTGCTTTGTGATCAACTGACAAAATAACCATATGTACAACATGGGGGAGGCATCCTATTTTCATATAGAATATTTATACCCTTTCTAGGTAGTACAGCAATATAGCAATACTTTCGGTCTTACCAACATCTTATGCAAGCAATTTTTACTTTTAAGTAACATCCCAAGTGGAGAATATTGTTCCAGTGTTAAAGAGCTGCATGCCTGAGCAAGGCATCAGCATCTCTTACAGTTCCTCACTGTTCTGTCAGTGTCTTTTTCAACAGTTTCACAGTTAATCACAACAGCCTCATGACAATTCCCATGACGTAATAAAGTTATTTTGTAGGTCACATGTCTTGCCAGTCAACTCTTCTGGACTGTGAAGTAGCAACATATTCTATATTCATGTTCTGTATTTCATTAATGCAGTTTACCATCTCTTCCAATTCCTGAGTGTTTTCAAAACCATAGGGTGGAAGCTAGTTTTGAGACACCAGTGAAGGAATTAAAACAGTCCTTTGTTCATGTTCTGGCCAGAGAAGAAGTGCCCATGCCTGGTCAGACAGACATCACAGTCACATCCCAAGAAATTTCCTAAGCAGCGACCCACTGCCCCAACCCTTTCATTTGCAACGCTCAGTCCACAGCACAGACAGCACTGGCTGCTGTGTACAAATATAACTTGTGTCACACATTTAAATTGCTACATGTATCAATACATATAAAGTTGATAGTCAAATAGGAAAACCCAAAAGTCTGCTACTGTCACAAATATTTACAGGACAGAAGTAAACTGATTTTTTGCCGTTACCTGTTTCCCATCCCAGGTATTTTAATTTAGCAGACAATTAAGAGTAAACACTGTTAACAGTTTATCACAAGAGTTAACTACAATTATATATATGTGTGTATATATATATATATATATATACACATCTGTATGTATCAAAAAATTTGTACATAGCATCAAAGCTGCACGAGAAGCATTGTAGAAGTACTCTCCACAGTACCGCAGTTTTCCTACAGCTGAAGATACCAGACATTCACATACAATGCAACAGATGTGATCAGTGCAGCCTTTTCTGCTTGCACCCTCAGCTACACATGAGGATTTGGCACACTGTGTCCCCTCACAGATACAGGTACTGCAGAGCAGTTCTATAAGTGGATGTAAAGTTCTGACTGCCTGCTTGCCTCTTACTTTTCACCTGTAGTCATCTCTTCCACAGGAAGATATGTTACATGCACAGACTGCTGTAGGCAGCATCACCCACAATAGCTTTTGTACTTCTTCTTCCCATTTTAGTTTTGACAAGTTCATCTCATTAAAATTAATTCTGACCTGGAAATCCACCCAGTCTACATTAACAAAAAGCACCAGCATGCAAGACTGGACTCGCTTCACATTGCTGTGACAAGATCATACACATTACTGAAGACATTCTGCGAACAACCCATTAAGTAAGTCAGTGCAATTAGGCCACACGGTACACCACTGTCCCTACGTACTAGATTTTACAGGCTCTACTGTAAAGTTCAAACTATGCACATACTTGTTAGCTGTACAGAAATCAGTCAGTAAAAGAGGTTTTTGAAAATCCCAGCACTGCACAGAAAATAATTTTTTGGGTAGATTATATGTCACCCAACATACTACTATCTTTCTGTCAATTTGCACACACACAAATTCAAATTATGATTTCCCAGATGCCAAAATTCCAGTATCAAGATCAGATGATCTTGTAGGCTTCTTTCTTTTAATCTGGTGTTCAAGCATCTGACCAGATTCAAAACTGAATAAATCAAGTCTAGGAACACTAATGTTTCCTGTAATTTTTCAGCTATGATGCTACGGCACCATAACCAGACCATTTTAAAAGTTTAACAATCATATGAATTCTGAACCTTTCCAGAAACACTTTTTGGACTTTTGTAGGCCAAATCTACAAATAAGATGCTAGCAGACTATCAAATGAGAATTACATCAGTCAGATCAGGAGTGGGATTTTGTCTCATTCCAAGGGAGTCAGACGTGAAAACGCAAGAGGAAGACACAAATCTGTCAGGATTCTAACATAGTTCTAAATCAGCTTAAGGCACATATGAATATCTTTCAGTAGTCTTCTCTCCAGAGACTACTTTTACACAGCCAACTGTCTGCACGCTCCTTCAGAAGGCTACAAAACAACTTCTTATTGTGCACTCACAGAACCTACTTGTAACCATTGACCCCTCCTGACAGGTTATCATATTGTGCAAGCAGGAAATGCTGAACAGAAACAGCTCTTTTTGGTATCGATAATGGTGTGCCATACAGTTATACTCTTTCTACTGTTCACAGCACTATAGTCTTCCATCAGACATGTAAAGATGTTTTGAAGGTACATTACAGTCAGCAGCAGCAAGCTGACAGATCTTTTGAAAAACAGACAGCACCTCAACACTAGCCAGCTGGGAGACACTGTCTGACCTGGAAAGGATTTTATTGTTTCCATTACATTTTCAGAGTTGTAATATTCCAGTGGCTCAGCATTGCGCAGTTCCACTCACTGTCTTTAACAAGCCCCAGCTCTTTGTAACTTTTTAAACCAAAGCATCATCTAACACCCTTGGAAGAAATAGATCCACCCTGTACAATGCTGCCCTAAGGTTTTCACACAGAATGAAAACACTCTTATATTCACTTAATTACTTTGCTTGCTGGCATGCATAGGAGTGTATGTTTCTGCTTCCTGGTTTAAGCATGTGTACTCCCTACAGCCTACTTACTGCCCAACGACAAGAGTTGAGGAATACTGCTATTATAGAGGCTAAGCCATGTCCTAAAATGTACAAGGAAATATTCCATCTACTCCTCCTGTATTTTATATGCTTTAGGCATCCAAAAAGTTAACATAATATGCTAGGAATATCTGTCTTGAAACAGCACAACAAAACTAACATCATACCTGAAGTTTTTCTATCTCTGTTTTTGCGGCTTGCCTGGCTTTACCAATGGCACACCCCCAATAACCCTATAGAAAAAAAGAAAACAGGCAAAATTAATTAAGTATGAAGCCTTCTACAGTTCTTACTGTCACTTAGCATATGACAGCCCCTAACTGCTAATACACAGCAAACTTTCCCAAGTTGTTGAGTAGAACCAGTTAGTAGATTAAGTACTGTTGATTGAAAGGTGCTCAGTAGTTCCCAGACAGAAACACTCAATTTGTTGCAACAGGCAGTTCTATGGGATTAAGAAAACCCCAAAACAAAACAAGTAACTCTTGCCTGCTATGAAAATATACTGAAGTGTAAGCACATAAAAATTAAGCACTTATGTTCCCTTCAACAGCTGTGGTATTGGATATACTGAAAGAAAATCAAAAAAAATCAACAGAAGAGTAGGACTATGTATCATCCTGTGTAATACACAGCTGCAGAGGCAGCACTCCCAACAATTTACAACAGTTAATCTACTTTGATTTGACTTTTTGGTGTAGCAGCCAGTGTCAAGAGTAACAGCAGCCCCCTCTTGGCTGAAGCTTTCTCTTACCCAAAGTATTTGGTGAACAGGGTATTACTACAACATTTGCCCTTTTGGGGCAGTGCTTGGGACTTATCAGCTACAGCCAGGGGGAACAAACTCACGAATTTGAGAGGCAAGATTCAAAACTAATTTCTCAGAGACTATACTTCTAAGAAATATACAATGTGTGTTTAATAAGGACATGCAAGCAAGCAAAAACCAGCTCTGTTCATTTTGAGCAATGATTCATCAGAGATCTGCCCAGGTAAAAAGAAAAAAAAAAACCTGTAAGCTCTTTTGGAACAAAACTTACTATTTTTCCTAACTACAGACTTTTAAAATGGGAACTTACGCCAAGATGGAAATAGTTTTGACACACTCACATATGAAACTCCTGATGGATCAATCATATACAGTTGCGCACCATCATCACTATCATAGGACCCCAACATAAAGCTGGAGGAGAAAAGTGAAATTAGAAACATTTCTTCTATCAACACGCAGAGAATTACAGAGACTACACCAACTCAGGTTTCCTACATTCTTCCAGGAGCAAAACTCCAACTGACCTGCTACTTTCTATTAATCATTTTGTCTGAACAGTTTAGTGTTAACATGACAGCCAAGTACCTGCATGTTGCCAGAAACCTTTTACTATCTGTAACTAGACAGCAGATCACAGTTTATTAGTCTCTTTGTATTAGAACTGCATAGTAGCTGTAACCTACTCTTTTACCTCAGGACAAGCAGGATGATTGCAGTGAGAGGTTCTGCTTTCATCACTGTCATGGGCTTAGCAGTACCAACTTTTCAACTTTAAAATTCAGGGACAAACTGGCAATCTATACAGAAGCCTGGCAAATTGCTATGCAAATCTGTATTCTTTAATTAAGGTTTTACACGCACATAGGAAAGGAAAGGGAATCTGTTTACAAGATGAATGGCAGGTTACTAATTCCAAGTTAAAAAAAAAAAAAAAGACCTCAGACAACCCAAGTAGTTCCAGCAATTGCAAAATAAAAGATACTTACAGACAGGATGAGTCTGAAAGACTTACCTACAACCAAAAGGTCTGACAGCGCTGTATAGTGTGTATGCATGCACATACATAGCCACTCTGTCTGCAAGATGCTAAGCAAAAGAAGGAAAAACATTGGGAACCCTTTTTTCAGAAATAAGTGAACGTGAAGTAATGAAATTTCATTATCTGAGTCAAGACTAAGAAAGCCAAAAAAGCCAATTTCTTACCTTCAGTGGAATATCATAACCATAGTTAGATCTAAAGTTAGAAGCCTCATCTCTAGCTATGTCTGCCAAAGAACGAGCATCTGCCAAAAGTCCTGCTACTGCCTGAAATGAGAATTGACATTAGCTAGGCCAAAGAGACCTTGCAGAAACTGAATAAAATTCATGGACAAAAGTCTAGTTATGCAGCTTAACCAAGATCTTTACCGAACTCTATGAAGTACTACAAGTAAATTCACTCAAACTATCCATCTCCTAGAAGCTCAAAACATGTCAATATGATTAAATATTAATACAGAATACAAAATTATTTTCAAGCTAAACAGCATCTTACAATTTGCCATAACTATACTAACTCAAACACAACTACATTAACCCAAACAATCACTATTCTTTCAAGTAATATATATTCAACAGATCGTTCCAGGCATTTCTGTCACACAGTAACCGCAACTTGGTATCATCCTGACATCACTATTACGAATCAGAGCAACCCATACATTGGACTTTAGAGAATTCAGCCAACTTCCACACTGTTGAGAAGAAAATCTCATACACAGCGTTTTCTCTCTGTAACACACCTTGTTAGCTGTGTAAAAAAAGTAGCACTTTAAAACTTGTGTTTGTATAT
Source organism: Loriculus beryllinus (assembly GCA_039877255.1). Lineage (NCBI taxonomy): Eukaryota > Metazoa > Chordata > Aves > Psittaciformes > Psittacidae > Loriculus > Loriculus beryllinus. Next base: position 7,300 of record JBCJKH010029478.1, on the reverse strand, counting down.
ACAGTCAAGGTTAAACAACTGGGATGCTGAAAAGCATTTTAAAATAATTAAAACCAGTCTCAAAATATGTGTAATCTTCCATTTTACATTTCGATTTTATACATATGTGCAATCAAGGATAAATTACAGAAAATGGTAAATAAATCCACTGGCATGTTTGACACTGTACACAGAAACATTACTTTCTTAATCTATTTATTGATACTCCACAGATTTCTACTTTTGAGGGTGGTCTCTTTCAACTGATGAAAAACTAAAATTAAATAGCACCTTACCATACCAACATGTCGATCGACATTAAACAGACGTTTATTGGAACCTTCTTCATAAAGCTTGGACAGAACTAGTTTTTCTACTCCAAAGACAACACCATCTTTGCATCTTATCCCAATTGCTGTGCTGGAAGACAAAGATAAATCTAAGTTTCTCACACAGAACTGTGGTGAGGAATATGAAACAGGGAGTTAACAAAATACAAGCAGGGGCAGGGTGGGGGAGCTAAAGCTCACTAAATCTACAAACATTCTCTAAAACAAAGAAGGAAGGGCTGCCAGAAGTCCCTATCCAAATAGTTTTTAACTATATGTGGTGGTGGCATTGTTTGGCATGACTGCATAGCTACTGCCCCATCACTGATCTGAACAATACTGGTATGAAAACCACAGGCTGTTTAAGCTCTCCTTCTAGTAAATTCGTTGTATCTAGAAGATGTGTCAACTCTTTCCCTAGCTCTCAAGAAGTGCATCATTGGGCATAAATTACCCACCATGGCATACAAGAAATACTTCACTAACCCTTATGTGGCTACAACCAGACACCTGGATGGATGTAGCCCATGCCTTCCTGACTGCTAATTTCACTGTCACCACAGCTTAGCTGGAATTTTCACTTTAAGGCATTCCTTTGCATATACCTGAAGAAAAAGAAAGACTCACAGAGAAGTGAAGATGTCCTGTTTCTTGAGGAATACATACAAAGTTGTTTATAAGTTTACGAGGCCCTGAGCACGTTAGTTTTTCACTGCAATTCACATCCATAGAATGTTTTTTTATGGATAAAAAAAAAAAGTACTACTGTATCAGCTAAGCACCTTACTGACAATAGTAAGACCTGCAATCAGATTTTGCCCCTAAGCATACATGTTACACTGCCTTTCGCATATGTAAGTTTACTGCCTTCCTGCACATTCTTCCCACCATATCTGTTTCTAGCAAGGAAAAGTGATTCCTAGCAAGCCTCCTAACATGAACCCAGGGAGACAATTGTTCAGAACTAATTCTAGCCACATAATTTTATCTGCAATGTCATCATGTTTGTATACTCCAATGGCTTCACTTTAAGTGAGGCCAGCAAACAGAGAGAGAGGCAGATACTTGTATCTTACCTACTATTTTCCACAGCTTTCATAGCATATTCAACTTGAAACACTCTGCCATCTGGAGAAAACGTGGAAGCTGACAGGTCATACTGAAAAAGAAAACACACTCCTCAGGAAAAAAACCCAAACACATTATATCCCAGTATTTTCAAAAGTCTATTTGCTAAAAAACGCAATGTCACCTGCATGACAATGGCTATGAAGCACCGGAAGCAGACTGCCGCCTTACATTAGACTCAGGAACAGCGAGTAAACACTAACTACAAGTCACAGCATCAATGCTGGATATACCCCCGCCTCAAACCCCATTACGTTGCACAGGCCTGAAATCACCATAAATAAAACAATACTTAAAACCTAAGGAAACTGCGTGCCTTTGAATTTATCTCGTAATTTTTGAAGTCGTAGATGTTTGTTAACAGGAATATATCTGAAATGTTGACAAGTCTCTTCTGCACAGGCTGGCTCACTCCCCAGCCAAGAACTGTGCGAGGATAGAGCTATGGGTCGGGACCAAAGGCCAGACAATGCAAGAAGCTCCGGGAAGGAGCTGCAGCACCTTCCACCGAACTGCAACAGGCAGCCCGCTTCACACACGCCACAGCCACCGGCACCAGCGCTGGGTAGCAACAGGACGCTGCGGCTCCGCAGCGGCACTCGCAGGTAGCAGACAAGAGCGAGTCCGAGGGCCACCGAGGCGGCTCCTCCAGGACTCTACCAGCCCCCGGGGACCCCGTGTCGTTAAAAGCGGCCGCTCCCCGCCCTCAGCACAGGCTCAGCCCCGAGACTGTTCTAGCGGCGGCAGACCCTTTCGGGCCGGCTTCACCCTCCCATTGCCCGACCCGATCCTCGCCCGGACCGCGCCGCTGACGGCACCTACCCAGCTGCCCGGTCCGCAAACCCCCGAGCCGGCAGCCCCGGCCCCCACCTTTGTTTTCCTCTGCCTAACGAACCGCAGTGACTCAGCAGCGGCTCCGGCCCGGGCCCCGCCGCGGCGAGAGGCCGCCCGCGCCCCGCCAGCCCCGCGGCGGCCGCGCTGGCCGGCGGGGCCGAACCCAAAAGACAGCCGCTCGCCCCGAGCGGAACCTCGCTCGCCGCCAGCACGAAGCGGCCCCGGGCCGGGTGTCCGCGCTGCCGCCTGCGCAGGCCGGGCGCACAGGCCGCACTCACCCCGGTGCCGATGGAGCTCATGGCGGCGGCACACACCACACAGCCGGACGCAGCGCCCCCTCCCGCCCGGCCTCGCTCCCACTTCCCACCACCCAACAACACGCGCTCCTATTGGCTTCCACACTAACCAGCTAGGCCCGCCTACAACGGGGTAGTTCGAAAGGGCGCTGACATCACCGCGGCGCAACCTGGAGGGCACGTGGAAGACGTACGTAGACGGCGCCCGGCTAGCTCAGTCGGTAGAGCATGGGACTCTTAATCCCAGGGTCGTGGGTTCGAGCCCCACGTTGGGCGTGATTGGATTTCGTAGTCGGCTCTCGTTTTGCGATTTTGACCACTAAAATTCTGCCTCAGAAGTGCAACGCAACCCCTGCGATGGTGTGGAAAATTCCCCCTACTCAGGGGATGGAGGGGCTCTTAGAGCAGCCATCACTGGTGCAGCTACAGCCTGGATAACTGTGATAAACACTGTACGGATGGGGAAAAAAATGCAAATGTTTTTTATAAATAGATGCAGGAACCAAATGTGTGTTAATAAACTAGGATGAGCTATAGCCTCCTCAAGGGTGAAGGGGCCTTACAGAGATCTGGATAGACAAGAGAGCTGGCCAACCACAAACTAAATGAGATTCAACAAGAGCAAACACAGGATTCTTCACCTGCGATGGGGTAATCATGGTTATATGTGCACACTGGGGAACACAAAGCATCAGAGTAGCCCTGCAGAAAGAGATGTCTGGGTTTGGACTGATGGCAAATTGGAGTCAGCTGTGTGTATGGGCACTGCAAAGGGCCAGTTGTGCCCTGGGGTGCATGAAGTACAGCAAGGCTAGCTGGGCAAGGGAGTTGATTGTCCCACCGGTCACTGCACTGGTGCAGCCCCACCTTCAGTTTTCTGTGTGCAGTTTGGCCACGTTGGTATAAGAAGGACATAAAACTACCAGCGTGTGTCTGAAGGATGGGGACCAAGGTGGTGAAGGGTTTCGAGGGCAAGGCATAGGCAAAGTGGCTGAGATCTCAAGTGTTGTTCGGCTTGGAGAAAAGAAGGCTGAGGGGTGCCCTCATGAAAGTCAACAAGCCCCTTAATAGGGTCAGTAGAGAGGGAGGCGATCAGCAATAGAGCATGAAGACATTAAATGTACCTATGTCAGGGGAAGTCAGTGGACATTAGGAAAAAGTTCTTCACTAAAAAGGTGTTTGATCACTGGAGCAGGATCCCCTAGGAAGGGCTCACAGCACCAAGCCTGTCGAGAGTTTGGAGCATCTGGGTGATGGTCTTAGTCTTATGATTTAGTTTTAAGTACTCAAGCAAGAAAAGAGTTGGACTCAATAATACTCATGGGTCCTTCCAGTTTGAGCTATTAAATAATGTAATTATAATAATCTCAGGGCCATAAAAGGCTAGGAAGTTATTTTCCTGAGGCACCAGCAGAGCCCGACAATTGGGAGGAGCAGGATGCCAGCAATCACCCAGAAATGCCAGTGCTGCAAGGCAGCAAAGAGCGGGGTTCTCCAGGCCACACGACTGCTGGCTTAATTATCCTACGGTCTCCTTAGACTGTGAATAGTTATCTTTATTATGGCATGTTCAATGACTGTGGCCACTGTCTACTGTTTGGACTTCAGTAAAGCATTTGACACTGTCTCCCATAGCATTCCCCTGAAGAAATTGGCTGCTCATGGCCTGGACAGGTGGATTCTCTGCTGGGTTGGAAAATGGCTGGATGGCAGAGTCCAAAGAGTGGTGGTAAATGGTATCACATCTCCTTGGTGCCCGGTCACTAGTGGTGTCCCTCAGGACTCGGTGTTAGTGCCAGCGTTGTTTAATATCTTTACTGATGATCTGGATGAGCAGATTGAGTGCACTCTCAGCAAATTTGCAGATGACCCCAAGCTGGCTGGGAGTGTTGATCTGCTGAAGAAAAGTGAGGCTCTGCAGAGGGATCTGGACAGGCTGTGGCCAGTGGTATGAGG
>JBCJKH010029476.1:4748-18743 GCA_039877255.1 Loriculus beryllinus | reverse complement strand
CACAGGCAGAGACACCTTCCATCAGACCAGGTTGCTCAAAGTCCTGTCCAGCCTGGCCTTGAAGACTGCCAGGGATGTGGCATCCACAATTCCCCTTGTCTTATCACTATCTGTCATTAACAGTCCCTTTCCAGATGACTTGTAGGCCCCCTTTAGGTATTGGATCTGTTTAGCAATTTTCATGTGGCTTTGATTTTCAATTGCTGTTCATGCAACCCTCAGAACAGTCAGTAAGGTTCTGACAGGTCAGAAGGAAATGCTAGAGTAGTTTTGGGACAGGTTGCGCTGCAGATTGAAAACTTTCAGCATGTTTGTAACAGTGTACTGGGCGACTAAAATACTGAATAGTTAGAAATGGTACTGAAGTCTCTTTTGTCCATCTTGTACTGGACTTCTCCTCTTATTCTGAGGTATAGACAGAGGCTGTCTTTGTGAGAGGTGTCTAGTCAGGGTAGTGTGGTAGGCAGGAGGCAACATTGTGTGAATGCTGTAGAGATTAGCAGGATGTAAACCATCTGCAAATGCAGCCTTTCACTGCAGTGAATGAGCATAGTATGCTTAATGAAAGGAAAAACTGACAGTGGGTGAAGTAGCAGTAAAGTGGTAAGAAATGTGAAATTAGGATCATTTCCTCTCGCTGTGAGTAAAGGAAGCACCTAGACACACAGAGGTGTCTAGGTGAATGAAAACTGAATGATTTTTAACCACAAAACCCTCGCTTGCTTTATTAAGAGAAATTTTAAAACCACAATTAAAAATAAATTTTCTTATCTGCCAGCCATGTAGTTCGAGTACCCTGGTCCCTTTCCTGATCCAGCAATAAACCATCGTGTCTGAGAGTCTAAAAGGACCTTATGTACTCCAAACATAACGAGCAATACAGGAAAAGAAAGTAAAAGCTCATATAAAGCATGTAACAAGTTTTTATAAGTATATTTCTATTGCAAGACTTTTAGACCACTATGTAGACAAAAAGAGAAGAGGCCCTCCCACAGCTTTGGAGTTAGGGATTTATTCCTATACAGAATGGCCGAATAGAAAACATAAACTTGTCTCATAGGCACTTAATTTTCTATCTACAATGGATGATGGAAATAAGTTCTGTCTTGCTTTTCAGGGATATTATTATACTTAATTTTAGTTTGATGTTTTGGAAAATCTATTTTCTGTTTGTGCTTGACTAGATGATAATAGTGCCAGGTTCATTTGTTCTCAATTTCCTCCTTGCCCACTTCACCTCATGTGCCCAGGGGAAAGAGGGAGGATTATATTTGCTTGAGTTTTATTCTGTTTTGTACACATTTTGTGTGAGATTTAAGAACTTGGAATGCTAAGCTTCTGAAATGTCCCAGCAAGTTCCCTACCGAGTAGTAATCTCATTTTTGCAAACTGTGGCTTAGCAAAATACTATACAAGCAAAGCTATGTGCAAAACACTGTGGGAAAAGGCACTGGCCATAAGGATCTTTGCATTTTTGTCAAAGTTAAAGAAAGCATTAAAGTGTCAAAGTTACTGTCCTAAAAATGCATGACACTGCCAGCAAAAATCGATTTTCAGAATGGGGCCTCATACTGTAAAACTGCCACTGTTCTATTAAAATCAAGAAAAAATATTTCATGTCAACCTTGCATCCAGAAGTCATGAGCAGATGACAGAGGAAAATGTACTACATCAGTATTAACTTTTTATGGTGCATTCTTTCCAAAAACATCAGGATTGATTGAACAAGAAGCTTCAGTAGAAGGCAGGGTACAAGGGGTCTCAGAGACACAGGACCATCCAACCCAGGGTACACATTTCATGCAGCAAAACAGAAGGGAATGCTCAAAGCTTCATGTGAATCTCAGTGAAAAGAGCATTTCAAAATCCTCAGATATTTTTATCACCTGTACCTTTTAGAAATACTTCTGTTTATGGCAAGCAAATTGCTTAGGCCTTTTTGAAATCACCTGCTTTTCTGGATTTGCTCTCTGTTGCCTCATTTTAGTTTTTTATCCGAGATGTTTAGGTGACCTGAAGATACGGCTGGTAAGGCTTGAAGATAAGTGAACTTGGGACTCTGCATCCTGAACCAAACTACTTTTAGATTAGTGGATTTGCTTTTGGGGTAATTTATTTAAGAGGGTTCATTTGTTCATTTGAAAGTGATGCAGTTTGGTTTCTTAGCTGTCACTGCAGACCCAGAAACTCCTAAAGTACCCTTGGCACGTTCCTTTCAAACTCTTTGTATGTGCTATCAGGGTAGGGTCTGCTGCAGCAAATTTTATGAGTTCCAAATTCCAGGTAGTTCCTCCTACTCATAGCAGCCGTCAACAAAAAGGTGGAATTCCTGCTTGGTTTTGCTTGTTGGTTTGTTGTTTGTTCAGGTTTTTTTCTCTCCTGTGTTAACATTTTGAAGGAATTATGCTGTAAAGCCTGTCATAAAAGAGCAATATTTTCCATCGTGAAGGTCTTCTGTTAATCCCAGTTGACGCTATCTTGGCCTGCTTTGTTCACTCTGAGAGACTGAATGCTTGTAAAAAAAAATGAGGTTCTTGAGTGATTCATAGTCTTCCTCTAGCCTGGCATGATGTACACGGAGTTGTGTGATCTCCACAGCAGTTGAGAAAAGTACTTTTAATTCCCTAAATCAGAAAAGCTCTTGAGCCATAGGTCATAACTGAAGTCAGTCTGCTCCCCACTGAACAGCGTTGTCAATACTGAAAATGTTCTGGTCTTTTATCACCTAGTTTGTTGTGGACTGAAAAACTGTACAGCATTCCTGTTATTCCAGGCAGAACCATTTTTTCCTGATATTGGGAAAGGTCAGTGTAGTAGCAGAATCTGGGGACAGACAACAGGCTAAGAAGAGGAAGCAGAGGTATTCTAGATATTGTTGGGACATGAGAGGCTTTGAGTCAGCATTCTTCCACCACACTCAGTGGTGGACCGGTTTGGTTGCTGGTTTGAGGAGGGAAGGGAAGCGTTGTGAGGTTTTTTTGGTTTACTTTGGAGGTTGGTTGTTCAGGTTGTCGGTTGGGTTTTCTGTTTGTTTCAGTTTTCTGTTTGTTTTTCAATTTGGCATCTGAATCTTTAATTCAGCAATTGGGGTGGGGGGACACTACGGTTTGCTATACCCTGAAATAGAAGTGCCTAGTTTAGGTTCAAATTATGAAGCTGGTAATGACTCTCTTGATTGTTACTTGACCATGATCTAGAGCTTGTAGGTTTTTTCACAAATGTAAGATGTGAGGTACAAATGACAAATATTCTCTCCCAACAGGATATGCTCTCAACTTGTAATATAGTTGTCAGTTCTAAATTCCAAAACCTCATGTCGGCTGAGTGTTAAAGCAATTAGCACTTGTCTGCAGCGTAGTTCATGCACGTAGCAGATCACAAACCATAAGCATCAGTAATTCGTTTTCATTGCATGTCTCAGGCCGTTTGTGTGATTTACATCAAGGCAGTGGGTGCTTGACTGGGATATATGCAGCATATGTCAGCCTGGTAACTGTGATATATATTTTTCTATGTTACTGCCTCTGTATGCATCTCCTTGCACAAGATGATCCTCTCATCTCCTTTGAGCCCGTTTCCATAGTGTTTTCTTAGTTCTGGTAGTACTTGTTCACACAGGTGGTCCTGTTGAAGCAAGTTCTGTGAGCAAGTGGGTGGTATGCTCTGAAAGTATTGCAGATTAGCTGTTTTGAACCTGTATTTTAATCTAGCCCTCAGACCTGTTCAGCACAAGAGTTTCCAACACAATGATTTTGCTATTGTTCACAGTAATTTTCATCCATAAAGATTCTACGTGTTTCTTTCTACAACACCTTTTCTTATGAGTCTATTCAGACATTAGTCTGTAGCTTGGTTTTTGTCATGTTTTATTGTATGTTTATATAGAAAAACTAGCATTTATTTAAAAGGTGATAATAGCATAAAAAACATAATATATTATTTTTATGTGTGTGGGATCTAAATTCCTCCCTTATAGAAAAGGTAGCATTTGTGTGTCATTGATAAAAATGAACTTCAGTAATCCATTGGCATTTTAGGGTTTTGTTTTGTGTTTTTCGTGCGTGTATTTTGATTTGGTTTTGTGAGGGTTTTTTTGGGAGGGCTGGGGGGAGGCAAGGCAGGTTCCTTATAGTCATAACTTCCTGTATGCCTGCATCTTAAGGTAACAGTGGTCATCTGTGTTGGATCTTATTGTAACCTCTGTTGTAAATATGACAATGGTTGTAATCAAATTAATTTGATTATATTTTATTTTCACCACCCTATCTAAGTTTTATTAAGATCACATTCTAACCATTATTTTGTATTGCATTAAGATTGGAAAATGTTTTATGTTTAAAAATTTTAATGATAATGAATGAAATAACTGTTGCTAAGATATCCCTAGGAATGCACAATATTATAATTACAATGTAGTTATTTTCGGGGTTGTGTTTACTTACTAAGACATTAACTTCATTTTTTGAATGAGCGGCTCATGCAGTGCTCCCGTGGAGGAATTACTGTCATTCCTTAGTGAATCTTTTTCTCATCATACGAAAAGTAATGTTTCTGTAATTCCATTAAAAAATTGTTTTGTCTTTTATCCTGTGTAGAATCTGTGGCTGTTATGGTGTTTTATCAGCAGCTAGAGTTTAACTTTTACCTTTTTTATTATTAGAAAAAGCTAAGTTAGCTTCTTGGTTACCTTAAAAATGAGTACCCCAGATGGATCTATAATAAAAAACAAATGGAAAAAGCAATATGGCAGAAAGTAATCAGAATGTGAGTGACAAATAAAGAACAACTGTTAGCACAGTCATTCTGACTAGCTTCTCACCTGTAGCCTATGTCTAGTCAGTCATCTTTGCTTTGTTTCTGCTTTTTGGTTTTTGGATATTTGTTGGGGTTTTTTGTTTTTTTTTGGGGGGGGGCATTATTTCAGCAGATGTAAGATTTAGGGCAAATTGTAGTGTTTTGCAGAACTTGGGCAATGTTCTGTGTGCAAATTTCTCATAGTTTTTCAGGGTGATGTTTGGTGGGTTTGGGGGTAGGATAGTAAGATATAGCAGGAGTGGGCTTCATTTCTTTTTTTCTTGGTTTTTAAAAGATCTTAGCAGGTGGGAACATTCAACTGTGTTAAAATATTTGTTCCCTTGCTTCCCCATCCCATTCCTCTATCAGAGTAGACAGTGATTCTCTTTGGAACAAAAAGGCAAAGCAGAATATGTGTTTTATCCGTAGGTACTTCAAGTCATAGTTTGGTTCATTCTCTTAAACTAAATACAAAATAGAGTTTACACTAAGGCACGATACTGTAAAAGGGGTGACTGAAATGCATACTTCTGCCAATGTTGCTTTTCATGTGCTTACACCACTGCAGCTGATTTTGTTCAGTGAATTATGCATACAGCTCTCGCCATCAAATTAAGTGATCTAGTGACAATTGAATTGATTATTTCTTGCATGGAATAGATCTGAGCTTTCATATTTCTTTGCAAAGGCTGCATCCTTTGAAAATGAGAAACAGGTGTAGCGTTTTTGTTATATTAGTCATATCTTCAAGCCTGTATTCATGCATAGCTGAAGATTTAGTTCAGTACAAGGTAAATAAACAAGTCATCCCTGAAAGCGTATAACAGTCTTGTGAATGGCCAGGAAATAAACTGAGAGCTCTGAGATAACTGAGAATCCAGACACATAAATTGTTAATAAATGTGTCAGGCTGCACGTGCTAGGATGTTTCAATGTTCGTGTTAGAGAAAACTTCTTAGCAGTGAGCGGAAAGCTCAATTTAGATGTAACATATTTTCCAGTATTTTCAGAGTTTTCCGCTGTGGAAAAGAGTCCTGTCTGTGCACAGCAGTTCATAGTTTTAGTAAGTTGTGCTTTCATTCTGTTGTTTGCAGTTCTGTTTTATAATGCTCCAGTGTCCATTCATATAAAGCAGATCCAGACACTGTAAAAATTTTTACTTTAAGTTTTAGCAAAGTACTTGAGTAGATCTTCTAAAATACAAACACAAACAGAACAGCTGATTCAGGAGAACAAAACCTACTTGACTTTATAAAACTAGAAGCTTTGGAGAAACTGTTTTCTGGCCTATTCCGTCATTTTTATTTTGGGTTTTTTTTCAGAAATTATAGAATTTGGTAACTTTCTGTCAGAAAGCAGTGTACTTTATAAAAAAAAATCTTAACAAGTGCCGTACCTGATGACTGCCGTATGAGATATTATCATTCAGATACTGTTAAATTAATAGCTTTATTGCACAAGAGAAGTTGTTTAAGGGAAGAGATTTTGAAGGCTGCATTATCTTGAATCTCTGTAAATCAGTGATTACTCTTGCATACGAAATGGCCTTTCCTTCTATTTTGGACATTTCTTCTATTCAAGTTGAGATACTTAGACTGTGCTTCAAACTGCTGTGTTGATGTTCTTAAGGAGTTGCTTCTTGGGGCTTTGGACTCTTCTGCCTACACATCTTGTAAGGTGGTTAATTTGTTTTGGCTTGGATAGCTGGTTTTGACATTTAGCGCTTTCTCACTGCGATCTCGCATTTCAGGAATGTGAGAGGGGAGCTAGTAATCGTGTAAGTCTGTTTAAAGCTGTTTAGAAGTAGGTGAATAGCTAATAAGGTCAGTATTTGTAATCAGCTTGGTGGGGAGGCAGTTGATGAGGTTTTGTGGGGATTTTTAAGATTATTGAATTTCATAAAATGCAACTTCTGATAAAATGTCCTTCTAGTAATCATGATTTTATTTTCTTTCTTAAAAGAAAAGCAAATCAAACACAGAGTTTTTTCTGCTACAATACACATCAGAGTTTTTTTCAGCAAGAGCAAATAGTGGTGCCAGAGGTGCTAACCAAGGAGACAAAAGTTCTGGTGGTTAGATCCAAAGTAATACTGATAAACCATTAAGATTGCCATGTCTTGAACCGCCAGTTATCTAAAAGGTAGTTTTATTTGTCTCATTGTGACATCAGATCACTTTATAAACAAGGAGAAGGACCAAGGGAATTTTCAGTTTGCTTTGCCTAGATCCTTGTCATAAAATGGTAGGTGTTTGCTTCTCTGTTCACTGTAGATTTGAACAATCAGACTAGTGAAAATTTCTGGTTTCTAAAGGCCTGAGTTTTGCTAACTCATTGCAAAATGGGGAAAACCAGTATGTTTTACTTACCTTCCAATAGAGAAAAAGTGGTAATAGGGTTTCCCTTCCATAAACAGTCTAAGCTTGTCCAGAAATTTGAGGAGAAAAACCCCAAATGCTCTATTTGGATTTGCTTAAATCCAAACTGAACGAAGGGAAAGAGGTATTTGTTCTAAAATTGTTGAGGTTAGGGCTGAACAGCATAAATAAGTAATTAAATGCCTCCAACAAAAATTGGCATCCACATGAACTACACGCTCACAAGCTAGTTTACAACCTAGTGCATTTCCAGTGGAGGGCCTAGTCTTGCTCCTCATTAGGAGATTCAGCAGACTGTAATTATGAGCAGGTTATCTGGTAAAAGACTGGAGCAAAGGCAAATGTTCTTGACTTGTCCTGAAATAATGACCCAGATTGTTGCTCAAAGGTGGTTCTTCCAACTTATCCATCATGTTTTGTTCTCTCTCTGATGTGCCACGGTTTCCCATTTAGCTGTCAGTTCTGCCATTAGCTATCTTAAACTCTGCTTGAGACTAACTTTGAAGTCTGTTCAGGAGCTACATGAAAAGTTTTCCCATTTTTCTAGCTGTGAATGCATGAGTTGATAGAAAAAATATTTTATTGAGTGAAGAGATGAAATTTTAACAGCCCTAAACAGCTTAATCCCTGGCTCTTTAAAACATTTTTTCCTTCTTTTGCTTTGCAATAATTGAGTAGAGTTGACTTTAGACAGAATGTTGAAACAGCTGGAGTCATTGCATGATGCTGTGTTTTTATAGCGCTAAGCCAGTTTGGGGAGATGGTGGATGACTTGCCATACCTGACTCATGTACAGTTAGTATTGATTTTAATGATACAAGAGATTTGAGAGTCTGTGGTAATAAGCACAATGGATCTTCTCTTCCTGCCCAGACACTAATAGACCTGCAGAATAAATTTCCTCTGATTGAAGGGTAGTGTCATACATTACCCTAGAAAAGAAAACCAAAGTGGGATTCCACATAAAAACACGTTCTGCACTGCTGTTGCCTTGCAGATGGCAATCTTTGCTTTCGTTTTAGCTATAGAGCCTGGAAATGTCTCTAACTGTAGGTACACTTGAGAGAATGGCCTTAGATGTGAAGATAATAGCCTGACTGACTTGTCATATAGAAAAGCAGTATGAATCCAGTAATCAGAAAAATACTTGAATGCATGAGTTGATAGAAAAATTATTTTATCTTTATAAACTGAAATGACCAGAGACACTCTCCAGATCTTCATATAATGTTATTTAACCATACTCGTTTGACCTTCTCCATAAGGAAAAGTTTAGTATTAAAAAAATAGTGTTTTTCATTTTTCCCTCTTGGCATTTTCCATGTTTCATCTTTTGGGAGGGTATGAAAAGCACTTTTGGATTACATATTTATAAATTCTAGAAAGTACATTCTTCTCTGATAGGATTTTCTGATAGCGTGTCTCTAAAGTACTTTGATTTATTTTACATAACAAAAAGGGAAAGGATAAAAAGTTCTCTTCTGTTTACTTTTCTCCAATTCATACTGCTTCATGGAGATCACTTACTCTGTTTGGTACATGAAGAACCAAAGGGTAGGAGTTATGGCTCTGCCACAAAGAACTTGTAATCTAATTAAAGCATATGAAGCCGCATTCTCAGATCTCAGTGGAGCCATTCCACCCTTTTTGATTATGTATTTGTGTGCAGTCAGCTGAGGACCCAAGTAACAAATTAGGAGGTGTATTGGATTTGATAGTCAGTTACAGTTCTCCCAACAAACTACCTTCACGGCTGTCAACAAGCCTTTCCTCCTGTTGAAAAGTCTGGGTTTGAGAGTATGACCCCAAAAAGGACCTACATCCCATGAAGTGACAGCAGAAGTAAATGCTTGCATTCCTTCCTTTAGGAGCCAGTAAAAAAACAATGAAAACCTTATTGTCTGTCCAGACAACTTCCAGCAAGTTGTGATTATAAATAAGATTTTTACCAGAACAATACTGTTGTAGAATAGAGACTGTTGATAGAGGAGCTTATTTAAGATGCCGCTCAACTGCTTGGATTATTTGTGGGGCAGCCTATCTGGCATATAGTAGAGTTGGCATGAACTCCAGTCTACTGGTAGTCTGTGAATGGATTTAGTTTTAAGCCATTTAAGCCCAGTTCTTTGTTCTGCATTTTTACCAGTGCCTTGTGCAAAGGCATCCTAGAGTATGATTACCTTCTAGGCATGACAACAGTGAGGTGAATGACAATGCTGAAATGTATCAGACTGTGCAAATAGTATGCAGGAATATCTGTCTCAAATGCATAAACATCCATCTAATTAACATTTTTATATACATACATTCTGCTTATCGGAATTCATAGTGCTATGCTAGCTTCATCAGTCTGCCAGAGTTTGAAACTTAGGCATCAAGTACTTAATGCACAGATCCACAAGTAATCTCTAGAAAAGTGCTTAGAATTAAGGCCAAATCTGAGGAGCTTTGTACTTCTTACGGCATTTTCTCACTTTGGCTTTCATATTATGGAAGCCACATGAAATCAGTAAGGAGTCTTAAATTCATTCTTTGAAGGTATTATAGAAAGCTGGAGAGCAGTGCACTTGCCTCTTTCTTGTGATATGAGAATGTCTGGCATTTGCTTGCTTAGAAAAATAAGAGTTAGATTTGGCATCTTTGCTCTATGCAGTAAATCATCATTACTAGGTAAAGTGTTTAATCTCTTAATAGTACTACTCAAATCCTTGCTGCTCTATGGAAAACTTATGAGTTTCCATCTACAAGTCTGATGGAATAGAATAAGAACGGTAGATTCCAGGAGTATAATCAAATGACATCCTGTTGGTATGCAAATAATATTACTGACTCAGTAAGCATTACAATCCTGAAAATAGGGCTTCTGGTGAAATGATACTTTGTGTTTTCCCTTTTTTCCACCTCATGTTTCACCCTGACAGATTTTGTTTGAAATCCTGCTAACGTACTGTCTTTTTTTCATATATTGCAGGATTATGACTTGAGCCAGCTCCAGCAGCCTGACACTGTGGAACCAGATGCCATCAAACCTGTTGGAATCAGACGTCTTGATGAAAGGCCAATCCATGCAGAACCTCAGTATCCAGTCAGATCAGCTGCTCCACATCCTGGGGACATTGGGGACTTCATTAATGAGGTAAAGGAGAGGAAGAGAGTTTCCTCCTAAGATCTGATAGCCTTTTATATTTTGTGTATTGTACTCTGCATGAGCAGCAATTTATGTTTGAACACAGTAACTTTTTAAAACTTACTTATACAATTAAAGTTGTCTTGCTAGATAGAAGTAAATTTGTTATTGTGCAGACAAGTTTAATTAACTCATTCAAACAGAAAGGGAAGATATATCAATTAACTGATATACATGTGTATTAATTACATTCATAATATGTTATCAGCTGCAACCACCGTATCTTCAAGCAGAATTATTTTATGGGTTCCAAGTAATAAATAGGCTAACAAAATTACAGTTTAACCTAAATGCATTTATTAATTGACAGTAATTTAGTAATGAAGAAAGCTAATTTTCATTTTCCTCATACATTACCCTTTGAATCTAGATAATAGTGGAAATTCAGTACCTTCAGTAAGACCGAAAGAATTCCATCAAATATGATTAGTGAGCTGGGCAGCTAAATTAAATGTTATGTAAGTGCTTTTGAAACTTGTCTTGTCATAGAGCTTTAGAAGTCTTTGCATTATCTTCAATTCTTCAATCTAATAAAGGTAAATGTAAGTAAGAGACTATACCAGATTGCAGTTTTGAAAGAAATGTTCCTACAAATACTGGCTTCGTTATTTCTATCACTGGTCAGCTGCAACTGAATGGTTTTGTGGTACTTAAAGTGGAATGTGTTTCTTGTACTTGCTGATTGTAGGAAAACAAATACTAATTCAAAATTTATCACTTAAAGTAAGCTGTATTATGTAGATGAATTCTCTAGTTTCTCATATCTTCCTTGGAAAGTCAAACTGTATAGGTATTGCAGAGCTGGTTTTGCAAATGTGGGGTTTTTTGTTTGCTTTAAAAAATAGTCAGGCTAATATACCAAAGTCTTTTGTGTTAGCCAGTTGCAGAAAAGTGAATTTGCTCTTCTTAAGGTATACACTGATACAATTCTAAAAAACACCAAGACTGCAGGTTAATGACTAGCAAGAAACATACAAATATTCTCATAGGACATTGTATTTAAGAGACTCCAGTTCTGGGGAAGAGCTGTTTTAGAAGGAGATTTTTCAGTAAAGAGGATTTTTGCATGCCGTGCCCTCCTAAATATTACACTTATAATTAACTTTTGGAAAATGGTGGAGACATGGGACAGTAAAAGGCCCATGTTATTGGTCAAGGCAGTGTGCACACAGAAACTTCCTTGCGCTTCCTTGTCTTTCTCCAAACAATCAGTTTCCCATCCTGTTTTCACACAGGTGTGACCAGACACCACCCACCTGTCAGGTGGTCAGGAAGAATCCATAATCCTTGATACCCTATTTTTTCTTGTCCAGCAGTTTTTAAGTTACTTAGAGCTGTTCTTCCAATACTGTTTTTCAGTACATTATCACTCTTGGAAGGTTACAGCATCAATGTGTACACATGGACCTGTAGAAACAGTATATGTGGTCTTGATTTAACCCAATATGTTTATATTGCAGTACAGACAAGAGTGGAGTCGTTTTCTCACTGTTGCCTATTTTATTAGATCAGAATCTCCCTTTATCCTTCCTTTTGCCAAGAAAAAAGAAAGCTTCTACCAGCTATTTTTAGACAGCAAAATAATGTCAATAATGTCACTGCCTCTAAAATAAACCTTGGAAATATATATGACATTAAGAAAACATGGCAATTTTCTTGTCTGCAACTTAGCTCAGGATTAATTATATCCTTCGATTGAAGAGAACTATACGAGCTAGGTTCTGTGTTTCAAGCATTATATATTTAGCTTCTTTTTCATAAGGTATTTATTTCTTAGGATTTCATAGCAATGTGATATTTTACTATGGGGCATTCAACCTAACGCTCTCTTTAGCAGACAGTAGCCGCACAGAAGTTGTCCATACTGTGTTTCGGCAGAAGTCTGAACAAAATGGAAATTTTATTTCTCCAGAATGGTATCATCTTAATTTGGGTTTTATTTTAAAACTTCCTGTGGCAAATGTGATTCTAAAAAGTCTACTGGGGGGAGGGGGGTAAGGTAAAAAAAAAAAAAAAAAGAATCACTCTTTCACAGTAGTACTCATTTACAGTTCCAAAAATATCAGCATCTAGCTCCTAAACATTCAGGCTGCACAGGGTTTCAGACTTTCTTCAGAGAATTCCACTTGCAGTCCTGGCAAGATTATACCCAAACAAATTGGTAAGTTTCTCTCAGTTTTACTTGGAGTAAATGGAAGCAATATCTTGAGTAAAACCTATACCAGACATTTTTAAGGGCAGTTCATAGAAAAGATACACTGAGTTGTGAAAACAACATAGCAAGATAAGAAAGGTCAAAGTTCTTATCACTCTGCATCCAGCTTCAACATATTAGGCATAACTTTTCCCTTGGGCACCCCTAGCCCAAACCACCTCAGAACTAGCCTGGTTACTATCTGAACATGGAGAGGCAGCCTCTGAGTTGTCAGTACGTTGGTAGCAAATTCTGCATTAACTCATTCATTTGAAAATATGTAAAAGATAGGTCTGGTCTTTCGGAGGACTTGGCTGTATTCCCAGAGACGCTGCTCAGCATGATCCTTTCAGATGCTGGCCTATTTGCAGGAACTGATACAGTCTGTTGAATATTCACCAGCACCTCAGACACAGAGCCAGCGTTGTTCGAATTAGGCTCTGAAATGCTCCAGCTTTTGACAAAAAAGAGCTATAGGTCATTGATTTCAGATATTGGAGGCTTTAGGTACCATTGCCAAACAAGCATGGGGTGTTTTTTGATTCTTTTATTGCAGAGCTTTAGAAACAAAAAGTGAAGAAAACCTAGTGGTTCATTTTGTTTCTTTTCTTTAGGCTGTTTCTTCTTGTATATTATTTTCTAGCTGTCATCGTTGTATTGAATCTGCTTAACACAGTGAGACATACATAAGTATGAGTATTTTGTAGTAGTGTTCTAATGACTTCTCAGTTGAAAAACAAGTTACGAGTAGGATAAAAACTTGAAGTATTTTTATAACACTTGTACAGTTAAGATAACATATACAGAGCTATGAACCTCCTGATACAAGAAAGTTCCAGAAGTGCCTTATAATCAAAATATGTTTTGCAGGCATAAGCTAAATGACCTCGGGGACTTTCTTGTTTTGTCTCTTTCAATGAGTAGATGAATCTCTAATTTAAGAAGGGAAGGGAAAAACCTCCTTTTCTTCCAGCCAAGTGTATGAACAAGGCAGTGAAATAAGTCATGTGTTATTAAGAATTCTCTGTAGACCTTGTTTTCCGTTTTGAGCCTTTTAAAACATAACCTGCAGAGTGTGGAGCATAATTAAGACTTAGAATAGTCAGAATTTGTAGGGCAGTTTAAATTAGACCCGTTTGAAGTAGATTCGTTAATCCTGTTTCCAAGAACGACCTGGAAATATATTTGTTGTCCCTAGAAATATTAAATCAATTATGTTGTGGTGGAGAGTGTGTGGCTAAGAATATATTTCTAATCAATAGAGCACATAGCCTGAGGTAAACTGAATTTGAATTGCAAACTAAAGATCGTGTCCCATGAGGACATGGAGGACCCTCAGTTCATTCTTAGTAAATGGCTATTGATACAGTGCACCTTCAAGCAGAATAGCCTCCCTTGATGTTTTCTGTTTTCGCCTGTCAAGTGAAAAAATGGTTCTAGAT
>JBCJKH010029475.1:0-13255 GCA_039877255.1 Loriculus beryllinus | reverse complement strand
GCCTTGAACACCACCAGGGATGGAGCATTCACAACTTCCTTGGGCAACCCATTCCAGTGCCTCACCACCCTTACAGTGAAGAACTTCCTCCTTAGATCCAATCTAAACTTCCCCTGTTTAAGTTTGAACCAGTTACCAGTTGTCCTAGCACTACTTTCTCCGCCTGTATTCATACGGGAGGTGCTCATACCCAATCCCACTGTCCATGCCACTGACAAAGATGTTGAACAAGACCATTCCCAACACCAATCCCTGAGAGACACCCTCGTTACTGGTTTCCAGCTGGACTTATAACCTTCTGAAGAAGAGTTAATCAAGACGCTTGTCACTAAACTGGAAACAGAGTGAAATGTTAATGCCTTTCAAGGATCTTAATACAATTAAAGTGAATTAGACAACCTAATGCATCTTCATGGCATGAGAACCTGAGAATTCCTCACTTTTATACCAGTGGGGTCAAATATGAAAGTGCACATTCATCAGCCTTCATGAGATGCGTAGGGTAAATTCAAGGCAGGAGGGATTCAGAGGGAAGAAAAAGAATGACACTTTAGGCTCAGAGAAACAAGCTTTATTTGAAAGACCAGAATCTCGCTTTCTTTCCCATGGCAATTTGCTTGTACTGTCTTTGCCAAAGTGCTCAGATGGAAGGGATGTTTGTGATCTACCATAGTAAACTAAAAAACTCTGGGAAATACTCCCAAGCACAGAAATTTGATAATCTAGACCATTAAACTGTGTGAACGAGGAAGGAGAGGTTATTTGGCTTTGGGGCCCTAGCCCTCACCCAAACCATTTGCAGATTAGGAGAAGCCAAGGACCCATGCCAGTAGAAACTTCAGATGCAGCTTCCATTCTCAATAAACTAAGGAAGTTTGAGATTATGGATGTTGGACAGTTTGTGGCAGCTGGTTTCAGTGGTGGAAAATTAGTCTAGGCATATTTAATTTACTGGTATAACACAACGCTTGTTTCCCTAAGCCATGGTAGTTATCCAAGGAGATATAAGCTAGTTCAAGTTAATTTACAGTAGACCTTACAGTTTTTAGGATAAGACAGAATATTGGAAACAAAAGTCTAGGGATCTTGCTTTTCCCTAGTACTCTGAAGATACGTACTGTACCATAAGTTTTATCTAAAAGTCATCTGAAAAATTTTGCAGGGGTTCAGAGATTTGTGTACAGCTGTTGGAATGAATTCACTGAAGCAGGAATCTCCCACTTCTATCTTGAAAAAATAGTGTATAATATAACTGTTGCAAGGGTTTTTCCCAATGTGACACAGTAGTAGACTGAGGGTGGGAAAATGATTCATTTCTTCCAAGTCAGGTGCTTTCTGACTTTTATCTGTGCTCATCCATGTGAGAAAAGGAGGTGTTCCAGAGGGAGTATTCATGTGAGGTAGGGACATATTACTGAACTCTCCCTTTGAGAGACTTTCTGCTTCTTTCCCTCCCTTCCCCAAATGAAATCCATTTACTACTTTCAAGCAGCAATAGAGTCTCCAGTGTCACATTAGACAGAGTTTTCATTGACCAGAAGCCAATATATGAAACCAGTATATATTGTTTCAATGAGTCTGTCTAAATGACCTAAAGGAATGGATTTCAGGTCATATCATGGACTGGCACTATACAAGCAAGACAGATCAAGGCAAGGTTTTTGGTGTGTCAGATGTGGTTTTAATTTAGATTGAGACATGACAAGTTGTCAAAGGAATGCCATCAAACATTAGTGTTTCCTTTCTTTAAAATATAATATTGTGTATTTGTATTAAACAACTTGTATAAACCCAGAAATATCCCCCTCCCCAACTTTATTTTGAGCCTTTGTTGAAAATAGAATGCAAGACTGTTCCTACTCATACATGGAGTAAGACTGACTTACAGGCAATGAAGTACAAAAAAGAACATTTTATTGTCCTACTGTATTTTCGAAAACACAGGGAAAAGTTTACAATATATTTGTCTGGCTTTCAGCTACAGATGTGTGAACCCAGACTTTCCAAATTATTATTTAATCAATAGGCTATGAAATCACCCATCATAAGACAATTCTCACTCTTGCTTATGTAAAGATTTGACAATAACTGTTCTCCATTTATGATATTCAGCGAATCACACATTGTTTAATTTTTTCCATCTACCCAAGAATCAGTTACTAAATCCAAACTCAATGGTAGCCACAGATCAACAGCTACTCAGTCATCTATCTCAGCTGCAGAGGTGAGAACAATTTTTGCTGAACCACCTTCCTATAATGACTTGTTAAAATCAAGTCCTTTGTTACAGTACAATTTAATTCATGACCATTACAAGCTGACTCCACCAGCTGAAAATGAGAGAAGAAACACTCATCTCACATAGACAATGATTCAGAAAGCTTGTTATTCCTGCCAGCTCAGAGGGATGCTTTTTTTAGCTCACACTCTGGGGAACATTGTTTATATCTTTGGAGTTCACCAATTTGATAGTCAGAGGTTAGCACACTCATTCAAAAATTAAACAAAATCAAAGAAGAAATGATAGGGTATGGAAAACTGTTATGGTGATCTAAACTGTCTTTGTGACAGCACTGGGCATGGCATCCACTCTCCTTTACGGAGCAGGGATTCGACCTTTAACTGTGATCTCATGTGTTCCACCACAAGACATCTGTTGACATGTGTCTTCCATAATATGTTAAATTTAGTTATTATAAGTTCTGATGTCTTTTCATATGATCATGCATTTGCCCAGTGCACAAATCCCTTGGATCTCTAAAGAGGATAACTGAAAAAGCCTCACACTTCAAATGAGTAAGTTTCACCTCCCAGCAATGCCCTACATCCTATAGCTCCTGCTTGTCTACCACATTTTTATGCAAATTTTCCCAAAACATTTCTATCAGAGTTAAAGTGATTGAACATTTTCTTAAAGTCAGCCTGCATCACCATGTTCCTGCATCACCATGTTATAAAAGCAAGTTGCTTTGATAGGAATGAATCTTTTAAAATTAAGAAAGTCTCTGAAATTATTTAGATCGGTGTGAGATCAGTATTTTCTTCAAAACAAAATCTTCAATGGGGAAATGTTGGCCAGAAAATAAAGAAGCAGGAGAAAGAAGGCAAGGGATTGAAAAGAAGGTTTGGTGAATTGCTGGCACTTGATGATTGCTGTTGAGTTAAAGATATATTTGGCTTTTGCTTCTAGGTGTTGCAGTACACTGAATTTCATGTTTGTTGGGAATATTCTGAAACTTATTATTTATGAGACATGGACATTGCCCCTTTTACATGCAGTCAGGTGGGTGAATCTGGAGAGCTCCTCACCTCACTGATCTCTATCCCTCCTGCTCCCCCATCACATCTTTGGGCATCAACAAAAAGGTGACTCTGCTATGTTATTAGCTCAGCTGTGACAGAGTAAATTGGGAGGCTTCCCTTAATCACTCTAGGCACAGGTTTACTGAAAAATTTATCTCTGACTACAGGCCAGGGCTGCAGCCTCCCAAGTGGGAGAAACCTTCTGCTAATTTGAATTTGTTGGAGTAGAGCTGTCTGGTTGCTTTTATTGCTGGGGAGGACAAAGTAATGATTTTTTATTTTTATTTTACTGTAAGCAGGCATATATATTAAACAAAATTGGGTTTCTCACACAGTGCCTGGGAATGAGTTTTTCTTTCCTGTTTCAGGAGCTAGAATTGTTGAGCATTAATTTACAGCTAATATTTTGAAGCAGGAGGTTTTTCAAACTGTATTGCTTGCAGGTCATACTTAACCCCCTGAGATTTCTTTTTCTTTTTCCTTTTTCCTTTTTCTTTTGCTTCTTTCCCTTTTCCCTGTCCTTTCTCTTTCTTTCTTCTCTTTCTCTTTCTTCTCTTCTTTTAAAAATTTTCTTTTGCCTTCTTACATATAACACAACACAGAAAATGTGGGAAATGTTGTTATGACCTTTCCTAGTGCAGAATTTAGAAGTAAGCCAGTGACTGGTCTAAAAGAATATTATTGCAGTCCCTGCTCTGGAGTGACTGGAATGCAGAGCACGTAGATTTGTACACATGTGCATAGTATCTGAGTGACAAAGCAAGTCAAAATCTTTCAGACAAATATTGTTCTTTGAAAAGGGACATATTTTCTTTAGCACCCTTTCACAAAGTCCTTTAAAATATATGTGGGTCTAACATTTACATTGATTAAAACTGTAGGGACCAGATGAATAAATATATATGATAGTTTGAAAAAAACATAAAAAATTTTTCCAGAAGGCAGGTGCAAGTTTTCAACAATTACAAACAATTATGGAGGTAAGAGGATTACTATTTAATTTTTTTCCCCCAGCTCTGTTGAGCATCTATTTTCTGCACTCTAACTGACTAATCAGAAGATCCAGAAGCCATAGTAGAGAAAGTTATTCATATACAACCTGGCAGATGCTTGACTGTGAACTTTTTCTAGCACTTTCTAGGAAACATCCAGTTTGGTGATTCCTGTGTCTTTACAAACCATCAAAGTGCCCTTCATTCAAGAGAAGTGAAACCACTCCAAGTATATGCTGGATCCAGCACACGTTGCATGATCTTTGTTGTTCAGGCTTGAGGCTGAGTGGTGAGATATGAGACCTTCCTCTGGGTTGCTGAGGATTTCACATCCTGTTAACAGAAGTCAGAGTGTGTTTTATCCCACAGATGGTACTCGGTAACCTGGCTTTTGGAACATATTCAACAAATGTCTCATCACCCGTGAATCACAGGACAGATGAAAGTATCACAAGATTAAAAAACTCAAACTAGAAAAAAAAAAAAGTTTTAATTATTATATCATTCTGAAAATAAAATGAATAAATTTAAATGAACTTTTTGTTTTGGTTTGGGTTGGTTTGTTTTTTTCCCTGGGTGTTGAAGCTTAATGTAGTAAGGTACTTATGCATTTTCTTAACTTCAATAATATGTCGATTTTCACTTACTACAATAAATCCCATTCAAGGTAAACACTTGCTAGAAGGAGGCGTACAGATTCCTATTGAACAGAGACTACTAGCAAGGAGAAATCTGAGTTTGGTAGAAAGAAAGAGGCAATCTTACAACAACAACAAAAATACTGAGCTGAGGAACTTAAAATTGCGCATTAATCTGAGATGCTATATTAAGTAGCCACTGTAAGAAGCAAGGCTACGTTAAAGTGGTTTGAAAAGAAAAAAAAAAAAAAGAACAAAATGAAGAAAAAAAGTCTTTAGGAAATTCTGGTTTGCTTCTTGAGACTGAGTGATTAAAATGTTAAAATATTTGCCTAAATAGTTGATGTAATTTTTTGATATGCCAACATTTTTTCTTACTGCTCAAATTCTTACTGTGCACAGGAGTGCCTGAATGATATATTAGCTAACATTTGTAACGAGCTTTTTGGATAAAAGCTGTGTGTAACGACTACACTTTCAATTGAAGAAATACTTTTTCCTTCCTCCATTGTTGCCCATTCTGATTCCTTATTTTTTTTCTGCCTTTAAATTTTTTTTGTTTGTTTTATGTTTTTATGTTAAAAGAGAGATCTGAGGATGATTTTTCTGATATGGTGGATTTTCTATTTTTTTTTTTTTTGTATGATCATCAAATATGTCTTTTTGCAAATGGATTGTTTTAAAATGATACTGAAATATTTTGCATCATAAAAACAGTTATATGCTAGATGGCTAAACACATAAAAAAAAAAGTGCACTCTGTGAATATCTTTCTTGTTTGAAAAAGTATCAAAAGGAAACAGTTCATATTAAGAAATGTGCTGTACAGATTATTCTACCTCCAGTGTTTGTGACTAGAGTTCTAACGCTGTACTGCTTTTAAGCATGACAATCTCATTTCTACATTGTGATCACTTTAGTTAATGACGGGGAGAGAAAGAAAAAAAAAAAGAATAGGAAAAAACCCACCAAAAAGCCCTAAAACAAACCATCAACAAAATACCTGGTTATTTAACAAGAAAAAACGAAAATAAAAAGCTCTATCAGGAAAGGAAAAAGCACACAGGCAAGCACAGTATTATACTGGAAGTGCAAGCTTTTTAGTATGACTATTTTTAAATAACAAACAAAATAGCTAAACATTTTTTTCCTCCATCATAAAAAGCTGACTTTGATCCCCAGTACAGTCATTGAGTGGAAAATTGAACCACACTATAATTGCTTTCCCTGTGACTGATAAAGTGGTGTAACAAATTTTGTGTTTGAATGATAAAATCAGCAATTGGCCCCTAGCAATTCCTTCTACCATTCCTCCAAGGACACCAATGTCCCATCAGGCTCCAGGGCTAGAGCAAAGGCTGAAGAACTGTAAATCTACTCCAAGTTGTTGTTGTTGGATACTCGCTTTCTCTGATGCCTTTTATTCATATATAAATAGACTGCTATGTGAAAAGTGTAGTTGTGTTTATTTGCTTGATTTATAAATGACAAGGGTAAGTACTTTTAGATCACCTAAAAAAAAAAAAAAATAGGTTGAAAGATTTTGGTGGAAGCTTATTGTAGCTCTATAAACTAAAACTATCCCAAATAAAATATATTTTACTCCAGAGTAAAACCTTGTTAGAAGGAGAAAATTGCTTTCCTCACAAACACAGATAAGTCCCAGAGACTATATGTATAAAACACCTAGGAAATATTTCTTCCCAGGAAGGGAGGAGGGTTATGTTTTAAGCTCATTTTGAAGTATCACTTAAGAGTTTGATGCAAAGAAAGATATTTACCTCTATTTGTAAATTTAATTACAGAAAACTGAGAACTGAGTGTTATTTGAATTTACACTTTTTTAAAGGTGATTATAGACTTATGAACCCCATGTTAGTGCCCTATTTTAAAAGTTATTCCTCTTTGTTTACTTTTCTTACATAGTTCAAATCTCCAGATATGTTTTTAGCTTTTCTCTCAGAAAGTCTCATGAGCTCTACCCTAGGTGGTACCTAACTGCGTAATGCCCAACTGCTTTTGCAAGTCTGGGTTTCTTGGAAGTAATGAATTTCACTTTTGCAAGGCACAGTCATCCCTGCTTTATAATTATCTACTCTATTGCAACTATGTAAGTAGATGGGAAAGAATAAAATATTTCTTATTTTCTCTCTCTTTCTTTTTTTTTTTTTTTTTTTCCCTTTTATATGTATATATAGAGAGTTTTCTCTCTGCGGCTATTTTTATACCTTCTACTTTATCCATCCCTAATGAAAGTGCCAGGTTGCTACCTCCAGGTGAACTAAAGGCATAAAGGTGAGTGCTCAGCTGGTGAAGACTGTCATTGCTTTTTGTTTCCTTGGTGACAATGTAGATGCAATATCCCTTTCTTCATCTGCCTCAGTTTAGGTCATACACTAGATTATTTAGCGTTCCCTACTGTTAGGATAAAATAATGATCACCTTGTGATTTAATGCATGGTACCTTCGCTTTGAAATTCATAAATTAATGCAAGCAAAAGACTTAATGCCATGTCCTGCTATCTTTATTTCCTTGCTGTCATTTCACTGATACTTCTTATAACATAATATACAAATAATTTTAATGGCAGAACTGATGATATGCAGCAGAGTAGATGGTAATATGAGGAAGATGGGAATGAGTAGCTAGGTTTAGGACCTCAGGATGTATTGCAGTGAAAAGCAAAAATATGCATAAGAAAATGTACAGTAAGTTGTACCCTTAGTCAGGCCATATGTATGAAGAACATGTATGTTGAGAGAATTAAAGTCTTAACTCTGTGACCAGGTTTGTGATGGCAAATTAAATAGTTATGGAACAGGGGCAGAGACAATCTACAAAATTGTAATTATTGTAGTGTAGCCCAGCTAGAATTGCCGTGAATGATGCTCTGACACAATCTGGGACTTTGCAGGGTCCAGTGACCATTCCCAAGAGGTAATTTGGGTGCAGCCACTCAGTTTTGGAGGTCCAGACAGTTTAATAGTATGGACATAGACCATCCCGTGCCACCTGGCTCTAGTATTAAATTGGCCTGGAATTATTTAATTTATTAATACAGAGCTAATTTTTCTCCACACTTATTAATACAGAAATAGTTGTGGCTCCACATCACCTGCACAGGCAGAGACTGAGAGGGAGCATCCTTCCTTCTCTAAAGCAAAACTGCTGTGACCTCTGAAGGTTGGCTCCCACTCAACAACAGTGGTTTGACTGTACTTGGCTTACCATCGAACCAGATATGTGAAACAGCCAACTTAAAGCCAAGCACATTAGCAAAAAGAGAAAAGAAAAAAAAAAAAAAAAAAAAAGAGAGGAAAGAAAAAGAAAAAACAAAATATCTCAGATTATTTCTCTGATCTGGAGTTAAGCATCAACCCTCCAAACAGCTGATTTGACACAATTAAAGGGATACTAATCTTTGGGGAAAGGAGAGACTGTAATGAGTCTCTATCAATAGAATCCAGGAGTAGAAATGTCTTGAACTGGCTCTGGTGGGGTGTGATTTGCAATGTGGAGCTGTGATTCCAGGCATGTGCAGTCAAGTCCTTGCTGCTTATCATGCCCTCTCTTCTGATGAACATGGCTACCTCGATGTGGTGCATCAGTATATTGCCGGGTGCCCTATTGTCTTCCTTGGTGCTCAATTACAGCTGACTAGGCAATGTTAACACATACATACGGACCCATTTTATGTGCCTTCTCCCATGTCTTTCTTCTTGTATATAAGGAAACAGTTACCTGCTACACACATGCAGGCCACTTCTTAAATGTTGAGTCACTTCACAAGGAATGGGTCATAAAACAAGACTTTCATCACCTTGTATGATCCTTTGAAGTACATAGCTTTTTAGAGTGGCATTCCCTTATCCCAGTGCATCATTAAAGTCTCTCTCTGACTCTAGTAGCCCATCTGACAGTGGGCAGCAGCTCTTGTGGTCCAGTGGGCACTGTAGCAAACTGAGGAAACAGCTGGAAGAGGTTTGTGGCACCACAGTCATAAGTGGTTCACATAGTTGAGAGTCTTGGCCAACTACAGGGAGTCAAGAAACAGAAACTGTTTCCTGCTCAGCACATGTGGATTTGCAAGTCCACTTTTGCCTGCTTATAAAGGGAAAATCGCAGAGAAATAAACAAAATTATTTTAACTGTGGTGACAACTTTGCTGCACATATGAAATCCTTTTCCTGCCTCATTTCCAGTAAACACAGAAGCCACAGGCTGCAGAAGGGTTTTGTCGCAGAACTTGCCATGCTTTGCTGCTGTTTTTCACTTTCTGTGTTAAACTACTGCAGCTTGTTACACTGCCAAGTTCAAGAGCCACCACCATCATAAATGAACAACACCAGACAGGGAAAGATGAAGCTCAAATATACTTAATTTTTTAATTTAAAAAGGAAAAATAAAAAAAAATATCTTGGGCAAAGTTTTCTGAAATGGACTCTCACAATGTGTTAAAAGCTTCCTTAGACACTTTCAAACCTGAACTGTGATTTCAGAAAGTCAGTAATTCTAGCTAAAATCAAAGCTCTAAAAATGAAGAAAGATAAGGTTAATATAAACTTCCAGCTATAAATCGTGGAATCCCTTTTTGTCTCTGTGTAACTTTTTTTGTGAATTCAGTAATAAAAACTGCTACCAGTGTGTACTGGTATGCTGGAAATCAATTCAAGTGCTCTGAAGCTGGCCACACATGTTGCCCAGTAGAAGTGCTTGTTCCTTTGAAAGAGATTTGAGAGGTAAGATTATTTGTGATCAGCTCAGCTGGGCATCTTTGTGTAGCATGGCTCATGGAGAACTGTATCTCACATGCAAGGCTCTTTTGTGAATTTTGGAATTTGCCAGTTAAATATAATGTCCCTGGTTAAGCCAAGGAACCTCCTGCTGCTTCTTTGTGAGGTGGGACAGAGGAGAGTCCACCTTTAAATGTGAGAGTGGCATTAGCTCTCTTTCTTTAGGCCAAGATGGGTGCAGTCTGTGGCAGCTCATCTGCCAACTCCCACAGCCCAATTCAATTCCTAGCTGTTTTGATCAGTCCTGATTTGAACTATTGCAAGCACAATTAGATGGAATCAGAAAACACTGCAGGTGTTAACTTTGCAGAGCAGGCTTGTACAAAAAACACATTGGAGGATTTTATGTATTGATTAAGTGGAGTAATATTAATATATCTTTTGCCTCCAGTCAGTTTCCCTCTCTTCAGAACATCCCCAGCTGGGAACCAAGATATTTTCCCTTATTCCAGCTGAATACTAATACCATAAACTTTGGTGTGACTGTTTGACCTGTGCCTCTTCTTTCTGCCGTATTTTATTTTATACTATTTATTTTGTTTTGTCTGGTTCTCTAGAGATAGTAATTTCACTGCTTTTTTTTCCATTCTCTGTCTCACGTGTCCTCCCATCCCATCACTGACGCAGCGATTGATGGTAGGCAGCTCTGTCTCCCTTGACCTCATCAACATCAGAAAGCATTTTCAAATCTCAGTCATCTCTGACAGCTTTTGAGCAGAGAAACGAGACAGTCTCCCTGACACAAAGGCTTCTGGCCCGGGGTAAAAAAACTCTTTTTGAAACAACAACAGAAAAAATCCCTCTGAACACTCCACACACCACACAGCTTTTCATTCATCTTGCTATAGAGCCCCTGTATACTATATTAGTTTTCAGAGATTCCAGTCTTTTTGTTTATTGTTGGCCTACC
This sequence comes from Loriculus beryllinus, assembly GCA_039877255.1. Lineage (NCBI taxonomy): Eukaryota > Metazoa > Chordata > Aves > Psittaciformes > Psittacidae > Loriculus > Loriculus beryllinus. Next base: position 2,618 of record JBCJKH010029475.1, on the reverse strand, counting down.
ACCATACCTAGGATACTTCATTGCTCTGCTCTGCAGTTTTGCAAGAAAGAAAGGCAATAGTTCGCATACAGCAATTGTGATGCCTGAATCTGTGCAGATAATTGGCCTTAATCTCGGTTTCAAATGTGCTTCTGCATGCAGAGACTGACAAATGCATATCCTGAAGAAAAATGGGAGACTTCTAGAGTATCGCTATTTAATGGAGAAACTGAGGTAGTTGTGTGAACTGTTCAAATCTCCTCCTTCCTGCCTACTATTCTATTTTGTGAGATCACACATAGCACAAGCATCCTGTAAAAGTATTAGTGCTCCAGCAGCTTAAGACAACACCTACAGTTAAGTTAATGTCCTACTTTTCCAGTTCCCACTTACTCCAATGGAGAGCTGCTTGCCTGGATGCAAAATTAATCAATTAGCATTCCAAAATATACCCCTATGAATTTCATTATTATTGATACCTAGCTTCATAGAGATGGGTATTATGGGCACACCAGTAGGGAGGGGAAGGCAGCTGTATGTATTAAATCCTGCAATGCTGGCTGAGATGGGACAGCTCAGTGTTGATTCCCACAGCTCCCAACCTCCTGCAGTAATGTGCAACTAGTGTTCCATGCTTTCTATCAGTACAGGCGCATTTGATGGGGCTTTGCATTTTGCCATATTGAAGGGACAGATGCTTTTGCTGTGCAAGAATTCCCTTCTTCTCAATAGTGGTCCACTGAAGATTTGTGCTACAAAGGGCTGTTTCTCAGCCCTTCTGCTGAGCTGTCTCCACTACACAAATCCACCCTGGCTTTGCATTTCAAGAGGTTAGGCAGTCATCAGCTCCCAGAAGGAGCCCCATCGAAGGGGAGAGCTGAATATTGCACAGTAAGAGCACAGCCCCTTGTAGCAATTGTTTATTACAAGAGCACTGAGAAAAAATACCATGATCCTGATTCCTTATGTTCTCATCATTTCAGACTTAGATCTGTTCTGATGAGATCAACAGCAACAAATGACTCCATTCTTAATCCAGTCAGACTACTGGGAAGCAAATCCAGGGAGTTCAAGTACAGGGAGAGAACTTACGGCATGCTTCATAGCTGAGGTGGTACAGCACATGCAAGCTAGCTGCAAGGTCTGACTTTAATCCCCAGCTGTGACTTGGTATGTTTTTCTCGTTAAAGGCTTCAGGGCTATCAAAGTTGAGTGAATGGTTGCAGATAGATGTTCAGAAAGACACATCCTCCTAAAGAATGTGCACATCTTTATTGAAAAGAAGGAATCCTTGCTGAGGGAAGACATGGAAAGTAATATCAAAATTAACTGGAAACTGTGTGCCACAGATGGGACCAATCAGACCTTCCCTCTCAGTGTTTCAGCTTTTCACTGTGGAATAATAAATAACAATTTTTACAAAGTCCTTGATGGTGCATTTTTTTGTTTGTTTTTCTTTTTCTTCTTCCCTCCCCTTCCGTTTGTCATAACAGCCAATCAGTCTTTATGGATCTTGTATTGCTAATGGGGAGTTTGGATTTTGTTTTGTAGCTCTGAATAAGTCTGGATTTTTGGTACTGTTTCCATGGAACATTATATGCCGAGATTGCTAGATAAGTACTCATAAAATAGAAATGAAATAAATAAATACAAGTATGGCTGTAATAGCCCAATTTACACCCTTTCAAGACTTCATCTGATAAGGGAATAAAAACTCAGTTTAAAGTTAAACACCAGGTATATTTTTGTTGTCTAAAAAAAAAATAAATAGTAAAAATGAGGGAGAAAGAATTAAAAAGTCAAAAGTTTGAAAGGGACATTTTTGCTTACACTGGCTTCTGCTAACCATCAGAAGTATATTTTTTATAGAAAATACAATTTAGTTTACAAACCAATGCTTCAAGAGAAAGACAAGATCTTCTAACAGTTCCAAAGATTTAGTTTAAAAGCAAGTTTTTGAGCATGAAAACCTGTCTTTACATTTTTTTCTTGATAACTTTCCTCTACTATTGGGAGCAAAAAGAATTCCAGTAGCCAAACAGCCAGAAGTTACTTGTCAGGTATTTACAACTTCACATTTTCATCATTCCTTGATAAGAAGATTGTTTGCTTGCTTAATTTTTAGTTTCTCTCTTTTTAGTACTTCAAAGAAAGCTAGCGAGTGTACGCTAGGATAACTTTCAGCAGGTATTCAATGTCTTTATTTCGTGGCTTTTCCAAGGATCGTTCCTAAAGAAAAGTTTCATGTTTTCCTGTAGCTTCATATAAGAATAGCAGACACAATTGATCTTCAACTTGAATATGTGAGTAATTTCATTGAGCTAAGCTTAATGAAATGTTTAGGGACTCTATTAGATTGTGTCTAATATGGAAGTCTTACAGCTGAATGAAAAAATCAGAAATTGATCTATCTGGCAGTCTATGGTTTCTTATCTGGCCTTGTCATAGGCAAGTACAATAATTTTGATCTGAAGAGGTCTAAGGAAGGATTGCCTCCCCTCTCTGTTCCTCCTGCTTAGGAATTTCTTGATGATTTGATGAGGTGATTGTTACAGTTTTGGTGTTTTTTTTTTTTTTTTTTTGTTGTTGTTGTTGTTTTTTTTTGGGGGGGGGGAGGTTTCCCTTTTGTTCTTTCAAAA
>JBCJKH010029469.1:15414-37138 GCA_039877255.1 Loriculus beryllinus | reverse complement strand
AGTGTTAATGGAATCTCATCCCACATGGAATGGGTACCGGCACCGGATTGGTCCATGGGGAAGATGGGCTCCTCTCCCTGCTTGGGACCTGGGGCACAGGGGGCCCACTGGGGCTGACCTGTGCAGCAGCCAGCTCCTTCACTCAGCTGGAACTTGTTTTAGCTCCAAATGCAAGCAAAAAAGATAAGAAACAGAAACATCAGCAAGAGAGAGGTTTAACAGCCAAGTTGTGCAGAAACCAGATGTCATTCTTCATAGCTTGCTTTCACCTGGGTAACATGGGTTATTGCCCCCTCTGCCTCAGGGCAAGGGAAGATCTTCCTCCTGGCCGGAAACCTAGTTTAGGGCAAATTTTAGCCATGGCTGTAGTGGGCTATGGGTCTGCACAACCGCTCCTGAGCATGCAGCAGTGAGGTACAAACATGCCTGGAGGCTCCTGTGAGATTCTTCTATGGGAGGAGGTATTTCACAAGGCTCCGCAGTGGGCAGCAGTACTCCTGGATTGTGGAGACAAGGTGATTGCAAAGCAAAATCTAGTTTGGGATTTACATTGGCTTTGTGGTCTTGATAATTCTCTGGAAAATCCATATCCAGACCTGATCTTCCTGAATTCTAAGGCTGCTGAAAAATTCAGAGGAGGGGCGGGAAAATGCCGTTTATGTTATTTTGTCCGAGCTCTTAGTTTAGTTCTACAGACTCATGTTTAGTTTCTGTAAAACCCTGTTTGAGCTATAAGTGTTTGTGCTCCAAGATTGGGAATTCTTTGAATGTGTTCTACACCATACAATGAGTAGAAATGTTGGGAGCTGGGTCTGCTTTCAGACAGGGCTTTGTTGCTTGGTACTCGCCAAATCCTGTAACACAAACTGCGTGCGTGTTACTTAGCTGTGGAGGCACTAAATGCTGAAAGGCTGATTATGGTTATTGATTAACAATCAAATTCCTCCAGTTCTTGAACAAATGAATCAGGTGTGCTAGGAAATATTCATCTGTGAGGAGAAAAAAAAATCCTGTAGACTGACCAGCATTTATTCTGCTTTCAGTGTTAATTTCTATCCATTATACTTCGGTATGTGGCTAAGTGCCCTTCCAAAGGCTTCATTTATCTCCATTTCAGAAATCAGTGGCAATATAACTATAATCACACAAGATTCTCAAGGTTTCTACTTGAAGTACTCTTAGATCCTCAGGTGAAGTTACATCGAGTATATCAATAGTATCCTGGAATCCAGAAAGCAAAATTGAAAGCAGAATTCACCTTATTGTGTTGCATCTTAAATCCAGGTCTGATTTTAGTTAGAAACTTGGCAAGATACAGCAATAGGCATCATATATTAATCAATGAAAGATGAAGGCCAACCCTGCTGCTCTGCTTTGGGGAGAGACCTGCCTTTTTCACTCTTTCAAGAACAAGGTAGACTTGGAGAGTTAGTAAGTCTTCATTCAGTACCTGGAGCATATAATTGGGAAAGAGTGGTCCATGGACAAAATAGCTCAAAATGGTTCAATCCGGTCTCAAACTGACATATTTGTGAAGTGAAATCTTGTATGTTAATTCTGCTTTGCAAAGCTTTTATCCCTCCCTGTGACAAAAGGATGTGCCATCTCTCCCGTGCCCGCACATCTGCAGCTTCTGTCCATGCAATCAAATCATTGCACTTGTCCTAAACACCAAACAAAAAGACAGTTGGATGGTCTTTGTGTTTCCCTTTTGTATTTCTTTGCTCTGTTCCCTCCATCCACCATCTTTTGCACTGTTTTTCTCCAACTTGAACACTTTAAAATACAAGTGGAAACCGATGGTAGTATCTAAACTTAGGAACATATTGGATAGCTTTGCTCAGAGTAATTGCGTCCTTCTTTTCATCTCATCTCAATGTTTAAAGACCAACAATATCTCATCTCCGCTAAACCTTTGGACCTTTCCTGGATATTGTTTGGTAAGTTAAGCTGGCAATGCAGCAGTTGTTTAGCTGATCTCTGCAATGCACAGGTAATGGGAATTCAGAAATCTGGAGGTGAAAAGTTGCACCTTCAGGATTGTCAGAAATAATTTCAATTTCCTGTTTGATCTTTGAGATGCTTTTCACTATTAAAGAAGATCAACCACTGTGCATCTCTTGCTGCTGCATCTCTATCCTGTTGGTCCTGCCTTTTTCTACTTTAAAATGGGAATGAATATGTTTAGCTGTCATGTCTGAAGATTTATAGACCTACTGCTTTATACATGACAAACTTCAGAGCTGAAAACGCTCTAAGTACCTCTGAAAGGTGCATTTGGCTGTTTGGTAACGAATTGAGCATCTGGAAGAAGCAACTGAGCAAAGTCAGTCTCATTATTACAGCTTTTTGAGCTGTTTGCAAGACTGGTGATCCTGACGCAGCCAAATAAAACAAACTCTTCATCAAATAAGATGCATCGAGTAAGACAATGATCATTGTTAAACAAATTTTGGTGTCATTTTGGTAATTGGTGAGTTGAATGCACTTGCAGAGCTCTGCAGTATACCTCATATCTTGGAAAGCCACGTGCTTGTACGCAGCTTGGTGCAGCGCGTTGGCCCAGGAGGAGACTTTGGTCTAAAATGAAGTTGTTACAGAAGCATTCCCCAGATGTGTGAGCAGTATATCATCCCCTCTTCTCCCTTGAATAAAAAGCAAGCATTGCCACTGAATTCTGGGCCAGAACAGGCCCAAAACATGGTCAAAAGGGTTTTCCTTTGCAAGTTTTCTGGGTATTCGCTTGTGCTATTGCATTAATTGCACTTGTTCCTTCCTTTATGCCAACCACCCTTGAGGCACAGCATGCCAAAGAAATGTCAGCATGCTTTTTGGTATCTCAACTGTGTTTTCTATATATGTCAAATATACCTTTTCAGGGCTTTTTTTTTCCCCCCTGGTTTTCCTACAGCTGTTTTACAGTGAGTTTCATTGCTAACTATATACATGGCATCCATATTCCGAACCTAGAGCAAACTCTCCTTTATCCTGACAGTGATCTCTGCAGCCAGGTCACCTAGGGCTGGGCATGACCAAAGGGAGGTTTCAGCGGGGTATCTTAGATTTGAGTTGTCTTGTCTTCTGATGGCAGTTGCAATTAATCTTTGGGGTAGCCTTTTATATCTCATGGGGTTCAGCCTGAAAGTGCTGGTGCTCTTTGACTTTATTGTATTTTTTAATGTCTTTTTTTATCAATGCTTTGCATTAGCTGTTATGTTTCAGCTTCTTAATTGGATTCAGACCTGACATGGATTAACATTATGGTTGGGAGCCTAATTCTTCAACTAGAGCCACAATTGCTGCTCTTAAGTTAGTCATTAATTGCTTTTATTTATCAGACTTCTTAAGTGTGACCATTTAAACTTCAGCTAGCAATTATAACCGTGACTGCCTCAGCATGTTCCTGCTGGAAGCTGTGTGAGGTAGGTCAGATGCATGGCAGTAAAAAAGGATTGTTCTGATCATTCACACTTGTTACAGGAAACACCAAATTCTTTCCATGGAGTGAATATGAGTGTAGCACATACTGGTTCTGTCTATATAATGGAAACTGTATTTTTCATAAAGGTTTGTATGTTCCTTTGTTGGAAGGATCTTGATGGATGGGAAAACAAACTGGTTACACACAGCAAATCTGGTGTTTGCCCCAGGTCATGAGGGAAAGATGATGATTGTACCTATAATTATATGCTCAGTTAAAATGAGGTGAAGCTCAGTGATTAAATCTTCAGCATGGTGAAAAGTTGAGGTCTAAATATTACACTTCAAGAAACAACAAAGCCTCAGTCTTCAAAAAAGGAATACTTTATATTCTCCTCTGCATCTCTCCTGTAAAAAATTTTTCATCACTGATTTCATTGCATTATCAGGACTAAAATGAGAAACACTGCCTACGAGCAAATATAGCATTTGAATATGGGCCAGGAATTCCTTTTACTGTATAAGCTTTTGTGTGAAATAAAAGCCAAACAGCTGCTCACAACTTAAGTCTGAGTAAGTGATCTAATGCTATTGCTTTGGTCTCAAATTTGAGGCTAAATTGTTCCTTTGCCAAAGACTTTGTGCCAACCTACCTGGTCCCAATTTGTGAGAACAAAGTATATTGTTTCTGCTGCTCTGGGAGTGAAATCATTTTATTTGACTTTATCTTCCATTATAATTTCAATCCTGACATGGGAAGCCTCCAGAAGGTTGTGACTTTAATTCTCACCTCCAGTACTCCCAAGTTATATCTCAAGCAGGAAAATACCCCCTTGCAAGGCTAGTTCAGCATGATATGTGGGTATATTTGTATATTCTATTCTAACTGAAAACTCTTCTTTGCCATTAGTATAATTGGCTTTTGATTGACTTTGCTGCTTTTCCTTAAATCTTCCATTCTCGTTCTTTTTCTCCTCCTCCTGCTGTGCTCTTTCTCAGCTGATCTCCAGGCTTTCCCCTCCCACCATGTGAAATGTCCTTCCCAAGGGCTGACCACCATGGCCTGAGCAGGAGACCCTCCTCCAGAGCAGAGTGTTGGTGGTGCACTGATGGGATAAGCACAGCATGAAAATTTGTGTGCAAAGAAAACTGGAAAATCCCTGCAGTTACCTGGTCTGTCTCCTTGAATCTATTAAATCATCCACTCAGTTCAAAAAGTGCTTTTACCTGTGTTTCTCCTGGTTGCTCTTACATCCCACTAATGGCCAGTTGGAAGATATTTTCCTGGCAGTGAAAAGCATCATCTTGCAGCTGTTGCCACCATTCTGGGACAAATCCCAGTCTCTGCAAGGTCACAGTGATGTTAATAATAGCCCTTTTCTGTGTGCTGAGTGGCATTTTAACAGCACTGCTCGGAGCACCTCTCCTGGTGCTGTTCCACTGACATATTTACTGGGAGAGCAGATGAAGCTCCTGATGGCTGAATCATGTCTCCTTTGAAATATGTTGTTGAAAAGATCATGTATCTTGTGTTGTGAATGGCACAAACATTGCCTTGGATAACGCATAATCAGTAATCACCTGTGCTGTAGCATAGCTCATCTTGCAAAGTTCCTCTCCCAAAACCACCAGCTGGGTTTGCTTCACTTCAGAGATAGCTGAGCATGTTCGTGCTTCCAGGTCCTATGTGGTGCTGAGTGATTAGGTAAGATGCGGTGTCCTAAGCCACATGCCCCATCCTTAAACAGCTATGCAAAGAGGAGGGACACTCCATATGGAAGAGAGGACTTTATTTTCTCGTGTCACCAACTGGCAGCTTGCAGACGGTGCTTCTACTAGAGCAGCTTGTTCTAAATCCCATCCAACCTGGCCTTGAACACTGCCAGGGATGGGGCAGCCACAGCTTCCCTGGGCACCCTGTGCCAGCGCCTCAGCACCCTCACAGGGAAAAGCTTCTTCCTTATATCTAATATAAATCTACCCTTTCAGTTTATTTGCATGACACTGCTGTCATGGTGATAACAGATGATTTATTCCTCCTTTGTTTGTACAGCTTTTACTTATATTTTGCAAGGCTTCATCAATGCTCGTTTGTCACTTACCAACTGGATTACTGGAGGTTGCAGCTTTTTGGAGGCTAAACCGACATAATACCACTAGGTTTTCAAAATCAGTCGTTGTTTGTTTATGTGGAATTTGGCCAGGAGCACACAGACACCAAATGGTGCTGTGCTTGGTTTGGAGCAAAACTTAAATCCCTAATGCTGTGTTCTCCGGTTTCCTTTCCATCACCAGCATCTGCTGGGATGTTTGTGTGCTGCTGATAGTTTGCTGGTACCATTGTGTAGAACAAAGTATCCCTAGATATGGTACTTTGTCCCCATATATAACCCATATGGAAGGGATTTTGTATTTTGGGTTTTGCTTGATTTTTGTCACTATGATGTGCTTTTGCTGTGCCTATGTCATCATGGGACCCTGCTCCAAGGGTTAATGTGGGTAATGGAAATAGGAACATCTCTAGAAGCTTGTATTTATTTGACAGACTATTCCTGGTCTTCTGTCTTTATAAAGATGACATTGCCTCTGGGGCAATGTATGGAAAGAAAGGTAGCTCTAAAAGAGAAGGAGGAAATGCCTGTTGTATGCAGATAACTTTGGGAGGAGGGAGGATGAAACAAGACAAAAATGTTTCTTTTGAAGGCCACAGGAGGAGGAATTCAACAGCTTTTTTTAAGCTGCTGAGATTGTGACATGTAATAGCGCAGTTGGATGAGGTTTGAAACAGGAAAACTTTGATTTCTGTGTTTAAACTGCATTTGTAACATGGAAGCGAAATCTGTTGGTGATATTAGCGTGATGGCTGTGGGCTTGCTCTTAGGATGGGCTTGGCCCCGTCCCTCTTATGCTTTATGGTTTGCACATGCTTGCGTGCGCCTTTTTAGGAAGCTGAGAAACAATGAGCGTGGAAAATCCTGCCAAAATGGGCATTAACTGTAGACTATGTCCACAAATGTCTTTGTGTAAGAATAATGTAAAAATACAAAGTATGAGAGTCTTTGCTTAAAGTCTCTAATATATACACATATCTACAGTTACTGAGATCTTCTCTGGTTATACAAGAAACCACATTATTTAGCTGCTCTCAGTGTCTTGATTTGCTGGTTTCTCTTCTCTTTTTATGCATATTAAACACTGAAAATGACAAGGAACAATTTATGGTTTTGCTGTGGGATCCTGGCTCGGGAATGGCTCATTCTGATTGTAGATAATACCCATTAGCTTTGAGTACTTCCGTGCTCCAAAAATGCAGTTCATCAAAACCCAAGTGCTTTGTGTCAGAGCTGAATGTTTCACGAGAGATTTTGTAATCCAGCATGTCAAACTTGTTTAAATGTGAGATTGTAATGGAAAGCCAAAGGAAGCAGTAAGTGCTTCATTAGCTTGCTTACCTTATGGAAGTGTCCTGCAGTTCTTGGAATCATGAAAGTTGTCTTATTTCTGCAAGGAATGCAGAACTATCTCGTGCTGTAGAGGCACTCCCAACGTGTGCATGTGCTCCTTGTGCTTACAAAAAGGCTGGTGTTTCATAGGGGCGAATGTAGTGACTCAAGTAGAGCAATACTCCTCTCCTTCTGCTAATAACTGTGCAACTTGATCACTAGTGACTGCTTCCTGGAGTTGGCTTTGTGTTAGCAATTATTTAAGCAGGAAAAGCCTCATTTGCAAATGCTTTGACCTTGAGGATATCCTTTTATTTGTCTGGTCCAGGCAGTGATGCTTTTAGTTATCTAGTGCTGAAGGTACTATAAGGGTGATAAATTTGCAGTCAATTGCTATCAGAGGTCTCTGGTGTCAGTTTGGCATCACTTCTGTTCCTCAGCTCTATCACTACCTGGTTTTCTGCCTTGTATCCATAGCAGAAAAAGGAGTCTCTGTTCATTTTCCAGATTCACACTGATAAAACTGTGCCTGATTTATCTGAGCAGTAAGTCTGAAAAGAAGAGACTGTGACTTGCTTCTGTGTTTTTAATCTTCCTGGGTGTTTTGTGTAGGAACATATGGGTAGAATGCAGAGCGATGGTCACTGTTCTCATAAAGAAACACAAAGCCAAATACGTGTGCGTGTCTGTGCACAGGCACTTCACTATCTCTATCCGGGGCTCAAACTGAAGCAGCTGCCTCAATGCAGATGTGGGGAACTGAAATCTGCCATGAAAACCTTTCTACCTTGCATATAGCAGCCCCACAGCAGCCAAAATATGCATCCTCTTGTTTTAAGCACAAAGGGGGGTATACTGCATCCATCTGCTCCTGCCCTGCACTGTGCTGCAGCTGTGCTGGTGTATTATCTGGAAATGGCCTGACTAAGACCAGCCATAACAAGAGAGGGGAGAAAAAAAGAATCCTATGTTAGATGTAAGTGCAATTGTGGCTTTATTCCAGTCACTTCTTAATTTATATCTCAAATTCAGTTTATCTTCGTGCCCTGGTTACTAAACAAAAGAGCTGTATGCACTTGACTGTTTGAACAAACTGTCTCTGCGTGTGGGAAACAAGAGGAAAAATGATTTAGGGATGTGGGAGGGAAATTCAGAGCATTGAGTGAGCAGCACCATCTCAGGTGTTTTAAATGGGAGGTAATCCGCACTTTGGATTCAGCATGTGTGTATGTATCATTTCACTCTCTGAATGAGTCTGAATATTTAGTTTACTTTTGCAACAAGCATCACTCTAGGGAAGAGGGGCCCTGGTTTATTCCTGTTAAGAAAATCACTTAAAACACCCAAAGTTTGTCTCTGGTCTTGAAACATTGTCATCTCAAGCCAATAGACTTTGTGTGCAGGTTTCATTGTTGCTGCTGGGTGTTAGAGATGTGGGACCTGATTTGCTCTGCTGCATCTTGTCAGGACAGTTTGAGACTGCGCACCTCGGGCCATCCTCTCACTGGATCCCCTCATTTTATCTCGGCTGTAGGTAAAGAATTTGAGGCTGTAGACCTTTAGTGCTGAGGTCTTGAGGCTCTTTAACCAAAAGATAACTTGAATACCATCCTTCATTATTCCAATAATAATATACCACTTTGGTTCCTGCAGCAGGAGTTTTCTTCCCCACAGTTGAGCACATCTCCCCAACACATGGCGAGGAGGATGCTTGTGTGCATCCCTGCTTGGAAAGGCTGTGTGGTATAAGGAAAAGAGTTTATTGCTTGTTCTGTAACTTGAAAGCAACTGGATCACGTATTGAACTGCAGAGAGCTTTCCCCAGCTAACAACCAGAGGGTTGCATTCTGGGTGGCTTTTTTACTAACATAAAACATAGCCCAGGATTGCAGAGAGCTTTCGGGGTGCTTGGGCCAAATTTGAAATGAATCTAGATAGTGGTTTTTTTTTGTTTTATTTGGAAAACTTCTGTAGGCTGTAGGTGCTGCGTGTTTCCAATCTGCATCTGGTATTTGCTTTGAATCTTTGGGTCCGTTGGTATCCAAAGCCAAAAAGGTTCACGCAAAGTGTTGTGACCCAAAACTGTTTAATCTTAGATCTGTGGTCTCGGAGCCTGCAGCCCAACTTGAATACCTGATGAGTATCAGCTGAGCAAGCATCTCAGAAACTGACTTCTGTCCATGAACCATAAACCTTTTCCCTAGGGAACAAGAAAGTAAATTGGCCTTTGTGAAGGAACAGCCGGCTAGATCGGGGCAGTGGTTTCCTCGTGCTCGATACCAGACCCTGTGGTACACTGCTGCAAAGTTCTCTGCCTTCTAAGTGAAGCCATATGAAGCAAAACAATTCCCCTTTTCTGAGAGTGCCTGAACTAACCAATTTGTTCAAACTATTCTTCTGGTTGATTTGCTTTTAACTAAAAGAATATCGATGTATTGTAGGCAACTTGAAAAACACCAAAAAGAAAGAAAGAGAAACAGTATCTAAACCATTTCAAGCTCACCAAGCATGTGAGCAGAGAGACCCTCCATAATGGTGTAAAACTTAATCCCACGATGAGTTAGATTCATCTAGAAAACAAGGCCCTAAAAGTAAGCTCAGCAATTATAACTGAGGTCACAACATGATCAGCTCAATGTGCTGTGCTTGCTAGGAAAAGAAATCCTTAAAGATACCTGGTAAGATAGGTCTTCATCTCACTGTGCAAAGGGGTTTTACTTGAATGTTGTTCCCAACTACTTTTTTGTATCAATGTACTTAAAAAAGAGACTCAGCAGCACATGGCTTGAAGAGAGAGGTTTATGGTTAATATGTCTGGATATGTATTCTTGGTGGAAAAGGGTGATGTGTAGGAGAAGTGCGAGTGAAAAGATAACGCAAGCCTGGTACCACAAGTACTTGGGCAAAAATGTGCTTCACTAGCTTAAAAGCTAAAAAGCATTGGCTGTCTTCAGTGAGGTTTTGCTGGGCTGTGGTATCAGGTACTCTTTCTTGCTGGCATTTTGAACTCGCTTTAACCTTCATGATCACTGATTCTTATGCCCAACAGTAAGACAGGAAGCAACTTGCCAATCAAGCTGAAGGGACAGGAGGCAGCGATACAGCCTTCTAGGCCTGGGAACATGAGTCAAGGACCAAATTTGATCTAATTACAAGGGTTAGGAAGATGTTAAGCACATAACACATAGTGATATAGATGTATTTTCCTGGTATTGATGGATTATGGCATTCACCAAGCAACCTGATTTGCAATTACTCAATTTGCAATGGGTAAATTAATTGAAACAAGGGCAGCTTACTGTCCTGTGGACAAGTACATGGGTTGGATTTTGACAATATTTAGTGCGAACTATAAAGTGATGCTGATTTTTAATGTTTCATTTATTTGCCCGCAATAGGTGACATAGCTGTTCTGGGTAGCTGCCACTGAAGTCAAATGAGTCTATTTACTGTGAACTTTTTACCTTGATTCTAAGTAGCTATTCTTTAGGTGCACCTATCAATTCTTCCTCATAATGTTTCCAAACAGCAATAGATTTCATTCTCTTCCTTTGTCTTTGGGTTACTAAATCTATCATCTTACTGGAAAGCTTATGGTGTTGTCACAAATTGCACATTATGCCCTGGATTAAGGCTGTTTAGCTTGAACGTGACAAGTTGTTTAAAGACAGACTGGTTTATGCTCTGTATTAATTCCCCCCTCCAAAACTGTCTTCCATAACAATGTAAATAAAGAACTCCCAGAACTGATGCAGCAGTGCTGGCACGGTTAGAAGAAAAGGCTCAGCTATTACTCAATTGACATTAATGCAGCATAAATCTTAATTATATTGAACAAACATCCAACTGCAAGGTTTTAGGAGATGGAGTCATTAGATAACAGATTACAGGGAACATTTATCTTCCAACAAATTCCCGGGCCTCCTTAATTTCCTTTGTAATGAGAAGGAGACTGGAAACAAGAGGTGTAATATGGATTCGCTTTATGCCTGGCTCTTTTAGCAGTATCCAAAGTTAACATGGGCTAGAAATTGCTGCAATAATAATTTCCTGTTGTGCAGACCATGGACTTCACCACATCTGCACAGGACAAGGTTGCAGATGGTGATTACAGCTCCTGGGTTACTCCTGCGTGCTGTCCATTTGCTGTGAGGAGCCAGGAGGTCTTTGTCCTACTCACTCGCATCTACATCACAGGATTGTGATGTGCAAGTCCTGCCCGAAGTGGATACTGGGTGTGATGCTCTTCCTTTGAATCTCCACCCACTAGAATTTTCTCTCCTCGGAGACATTTCCATTTTCAGCTGCTGAATGGCAGCAGGATTGGAGTTGTTGTTCCCAAGATACTGTTGCTTTCAAATAAAAATAAGGGATTTTAATTATTTCCCTCTCTCAACTTAGGTTTGTCTCTCACTTGCCACAGGAGTGCTATGCTTGTAATGCCATGTGCTGCCATTTCCTTGAAGACTGTAGGGAAAGAATTAAAATAGAATCACAGAATTAAAATAGAATCATAGAGTTTGGGTTGGAAGGAACCTCTAAAGCTCCTCTAGTCCAGACCCCCTTCCATGAGCAGGGGCATCTTCAATTAGATCACATTGCTCAAAGTTCCATCCAACCTCATCTTATATGTTTCCAGAGATGAAACATACACAACCGCTCCGGGCAGCTTGTTCCAGTGTAAGCAATAATAATTTTTTCCTTTCTAGTGTGAAATGTTAAGGAATCCCTTAAATATTAAAACCTAATAAATCAGTTTTTAATTCCTTTTTATACAGAATCTTTCTCATATTCTTACTTGAAAGCCTCCAACCTGAGCTTTATGTGGGAGCTCTATACGTTCGCCCTTCAATACCAGCCCTCCTCTAGATTGCCTGAGAGCATCGCTACCAACTCATTAGTTACTCAGTTAAAAACTTGGCCTCCCTCTCCTATGCCTTCATTAGGACATTTCCTCCTCCCTAAGAAACCCTTTGCTTTCTCACTGCTGCTAGCAGAAGAGGTAAAGCAAACCCATCACTCTAGCTTAAACACATCCAGGAGGAGTCCATCAAGAGACACCAGAAGATTAAGCAAGGCTGGTGTTTAAAGCAGCCCCCTGCACCCTGAGCCTGAATACTGCTGAGGCTCAGGCTCTGCCTGGGGGCCAGACCACTACAATTAGAGAAGAGGGTGGTACAGGTGATAAGCTTTAATTGCTCAGTCTGGTTACCAGGGTGCTTCATCAATGCTGCGGTTTCTCTCCAGAGTAGCTTGAATTGAGGTTGGAGGGAGTAAATGTTGCTAACCCCATAGCAAGAGCAGCAAGTGAGGCTTGGAGCTTGAGATCTATGGATGTGCTGGTGAGAGGCAGCACTGTACAATAACTGGACAGGAGAACTCCAGGCTTAGCCATTGCTATACACAGAAGGGTAGAAATGCAAGTAGGTTTCATATCCAAATCAAGGTCTAAAACTATATGATCGGATCTCTGCTGTGTTGGCAGTCTGCACAGAAACTTTTCTTGACTCAGTAAGTGGTAGCAAAATGTTTCTGTTCCTCATTTAAATACTTTAAATATTGTGATTTGCAAGACATTTTTGCAGCATGTGTGGACTTCCAGCCACTCTGCATAGGTTTTCCTGGGGTTTTGGAGGATTTGAGACCTGGTTCCCTTTACTGTGTGAGCAACACTAATAACTTCAAAACCTGTTTTGGAGCTTGGCCTCAGCTTTCTCACCAAAACGATGTATTTTGTGGGGAAAAGAAAAGGTATTTAAATGCACACACTACTATTTTGGGAGAGTTGGGAAAGGGTGGAAGACATGAAGCAGACTGAATCCTAAGGGGAAGGACAAGTGGCAAGTCCCTTGCTATGGAGCATCACTGACCCTCTTCTCTCTGCTTTCCACAGGCCCTCCGGGGAGGCGAGGAAAGCCCGGCCGGCGTGGAGAACCAGGTAAGCATCACCTTGCACCAGTGACGACACTGGGTACCACATGGGTGTCAATGGGCTGTGTGGGAGCCTTTTGGTAATGATGCTGGTCACCTTCTTCTGATGGGTCATGGAATGGGGGCCTTCCACAGCCCTGCATGCTAGATTTTTATATTTTATATGTAAAATATGCATGCAGAGGTTTTTATAGCAAAAAAACCCAATAGAATCCAACTCAAAGCATTTGCTGATGCTTCATATTTTATCCATCCTATTGCTCCCTCTTAGCATTCACCATCCAACAGTGAAGTGGGACTGTGAGTTAGCACACAAACATAGAAACCCCTCAGCCATGCTAGGTCTGTCTTGTTTCCTGCATGTGGGATGCACCCATGTATTGCCTGATGGTACCATGTGTGTGATGGACAGTGTTTAAGAGCTGAGGATAACCAAACCTCAGCTGCCAGTCCTGGGTGCATCCCATGAGCACTCAATGCGCCCTCAAACTGGATGAAACCACATACAGACCTCACTGGGAATCTTTATTTGAGCTGTTTCATTTTATGCCCCTCTCGTTTTGGTATCTACTGGTTTTGTTGTTTTACCTGTCTTGTGAAATGGGAAAGCACAGGTCCCATTTCAGCTGGGCAGAAGTGCTGTTTGCATTCTGCTGTTAGGGCTCAAGTGCTGTTGGAGAGGGGAGAGATGTGGTTGGCATTGCTCTTTCTAAGGAAAACAGGCAGGAATGTACTTAGAAAGCCACACAGATTTTTCAGTTGCCTCAGCATGTTGGAAAGCAGCAGATGGGATTTTACACTCCTTGGGTCTTTGGTTCTTGAATGCTGAAAGAATGAATGGGGACCGTGTAGGTCTTTATTTAGCCAGGAAGCTGTTCTCTGCTGCCTGTCACTATAGCAAATACACGGCTGGGTTTTCAGAAACTTTCTCATCACCAGTATTTTAAACACCCCTTTTAACTCTGGGGACATCAGGGGGTTTGTGCTGTGGACCACAGGCTGGTCCCTGTGGAAGGGAGGCCTTTCCCTCCTCCCTTCCACTGATGGTATTTCACAGCACATTATGTATTCTCTGAGATAATTTAGCTCTTGAAGCATCAGGCCAAGGCCAATACTCATGGCCAAGGGATGAGTATTGCACTCGGGATGCTAATGGCTTCCCAGTCAGCTTCATTAAACCCCTTTCCCTGGCAGCTGGGCTGTAGGAATAGACATCAGGTAGCTTTGATTCTCTTTTGTTTGTTGTCTTTCAAGTGTCTGAGGGCTTTAAGGAGCGCAGTGGAGATCAGCATTCAACCAAGGGCAGCTGGTGAGGTCAGCCAAGGAATTTGGGGTTCATATGCAGGCATTTATGTAAACATTGTCCAAGATGTGTCTCTGGTCCATGCAAAACTTTGGGAGGTAGCACTGAGCTTGGGCTGTGCCCTTTCCCTTCACTTCCTTCTCCCTATTTCACACAAGAGCTTCTGCAAAGCAATGTTTTCTGTGACCAAGTGCCACTTGAGCATCCCTCTGACAAAGAGGGAAGCTGCCAGGGAATCAGTGCAGGCCCAGCAGGAAAACAGGCATTATAAAATAAGAAAAACACCTCAGTCATTAATAACAACTGATGATCTTTTTGAACTTTCCTGCAGTTGTGGAGGAAAATCAAGGACACTGCAGCAGGTACAAAGAGCACACACAGGCACTCTCAGTGGGGCACATCAGTTAAATCCATCTAGCGCAATGCAGCCCCACGGATTGCTCTGCTGCATTGCAGATAGGAACGGGGAGAGCAGACGTCCCTCTGTGTATTGGTTTTGGCCAAGCTGCCAGATGTTTGTTTTCTCAGTTAGCTTGAATATATATTCCTGTATTTAAGAACCTGACCACACATAAACCAGGTCCTTGTTCCTTCACTACAGCTGATAAACATGAATAAAACTTTGCTTGCATAGCACCATAGTGTCCATCCCCATGGACCCTGCGTGGTTATTGCTTTACAGCCTCCAGACAAGTGCTGTTGTAGAGCCTGAGGCTCAGTGCTGGTCTCAGCCATGCCAAAGGGAGCGTTTTTTCTGGCAGTTGTTGAAATGGTCATGTTGAAAAACTTTGTTCTGATTCATATTGGGACTTTCAATAGCGAGCTCTTAAAAACAGTCAGAGAAGCTTTTAAGAGATCCTTTTAAATCACACCCTCCTCTTGATTGAAACCAAGGCTGAATTTTACTGGTTTTTTCTTTTGCTGTGATGGGTTCAGATAAAGAAATGATGAATCCAATAGCTGTTTCTCTAAACTAAGAATTCATCATCCTGAAAGCCTGCTGAGACAACAGCTCTCTACTGTAGAAAGACACCATACCAAAAAAGATTCATTTTTAAACTATTTCTTAGGGGAAGAGCAACTATTCAGGCTGTTTGGAAATGGGGAAAGCCTGACTTTATGTGCTTAAAAAACACTTGCTAAAACGTGGGGGTGAACCACCATTGCTGCCTCCTCATCTCGTCCCCACCACATGGCAAGCAATGAGTCCCATTGGGGCCCTGCCTCTGGGCTTGGCTTGGTTTATTTTGTTGTAGAGGGTAAATACAGCAACTTTTCCCCCTCCCCAGGAAGCCTGTGGGCAGGGTGACTGCCTCAAACCCCAGTCTTTGCTTGGGCTTCATATCTCTGGTAGCAGCTCGAGCTTCCCATGGTGGAAGAGATGTCACCATCATCTCTTCCTTGATCTTAGGTCAGGTACCTTGAGAGCGTTTCTGCTGCTGTCAGCCCAGCTAAACAAACCAGGGAGTAATTGAGTCAAAAGACTCTGTCTGACCCATTTTATTTGCTCTTATCATCTGATCTCATGGAAATTGCCTCCTCTGTCAGGGAAACAACAGCAATGTGTCCTAGAGCTGGTCACAAGGATTCAGTCAGCGCAGTGGCAGTGAGTGGGTGCCACCAGTGTGGAAGAAATTGCTTTTAAGAACTGATTTATCCTGCTGTTGCTATCATGAGGCGAGGAAACTCACACCAGCAGCATCCTTGGAGAGCTGTCACTCACTGGACTCACTTCAGTTCAGTCCAAGCTCCATCCTTTCCTGCCAGGACCGATGCACAAGTCACACTCTTGCTCCTGCTTGAGCATCAGTGGTTTCTTGCACAGCTGGAAAGCAAGCACAGCCCTGAAGACCCACTCAGACTCACCCTTGTAGGCAGCTGGTATATGACAAGAAAACTACATTTTAATACAGCCTTATGTGGGATTTGCAGCCTTCTCTGAGTATGAAGTTGGGAGGTTTTGCAATACTAGCAGTTATTGTTGGTCACAACAGCCAGCCTGCACATCTCAGATACAGTTCTCTCCCCATGCCAAAGGCAAAATCGTGTGTGATGTCATGTTAGCTTATTTATTCAACACGATGTGTCCCAGCGAGGACACAGTTCAAAGGCTGGAGTGAGCATCTGTGAAATAACACTGATTTTAGCAAGGAACCTGGGAGGTTTTGCCTTCCCCTTTTGCTGCCAGCTGGTGCTGGGTGAGCAGGATAGGGTATGGCCATGCAACCTGCCCAGGGCTTTCTGTTTGTTTCTTTTCCAAGATCCATTCACACTGGGGTGTTCCTGAAGGGTGGATGAATGGGATCCAGGATTTGGGTGTTTAGTTAAAGTATTGGTTTAAGGTCTCTGCACAACTGTGTGGTGGGAGATGATGCTCATATCTCTTATAAGGACATGCTGCTTTCTTCCCCCGGCGTGAAGATTGATCCAAAAACTGATTTGAACTTCAAAATCCCTCAAGGAAGTAGAACAACCACGAGTAATACACCTGAAATGTTAACTTCAGGAAGTCTCTGAGTATGTCTCTGCTCCCCTCACATAAAGCCTAGACACAGATACCCAAAGCTGATCGCTGCAGTGTTGGCTAGCACTTGTCTGCATTAGCAGAAGGGAATAAGCACAAAACGACCCTTACAGGTGGTCCCAGAAGGGCTTATTTTGATGACATTTTCACTGGAAAATGTTGACTTGGGGAAATTGCTCTTTCTGGAAGAAAAGATTTTGTTTACAAACCTTTTCCATCTTAAAAACGCTTGCACGGGAAAGGTTTTAGGTGGTTGAAATGGGATTAAAGTCATCTGCTCCGCACCCCTGATGTTGGTTTCCAAACTTAAATTATGCTACAACTGTTCCTTTAGTTTGAACTTCTAAGAGTTTGGATTCAAAGAGGGCTTTGGTTGGGTTTGGGTTTGCTTTGTTTGTTTGTGGGGTTTGTTTATTTTCTCATAGCTGTTCTGTTTATAGAAATGCCCCGGTTTGGAAGAGGGAAGAACCTAAAAACTCTTTTTAAGGAAAAAAGCAAAGCGAATTTCTATGCAGAGAAATGGTATTTCTCTTCCAGCGCTGGGTGCACATAAATCCTGTATTTTACACATGAAGACCCTTCCAAACCCCTTAGCCGCGAGACTGTGTAAATATACAGTTGTAGTTATTCAGTAAGTATGTGTATATGTGGGTAAATCAGGCAGAACTTTGTATGTATTTGGGGATTTTCATTGTTTCCTGTATTTCTCATGACGAATTGTACATCTGTACCCTCGTACCCAAAACTGCTTTGGCCTTTACTGAACTTTAGGAGGGGAAAAAGCTAATCGGTCCCGTATTTGCTCTCAATAATGAGTCTCTCTGCTAGGAGAGAGTGTTCCCTGTGCACACCAGTGGTGAGACACAGATAGGGACTGTTAAGGTCAGCCCTTATTGACAAATACTCTTATTCAGACCAACATGGAACTGATCTCTGTGACTTCTTATGACTGTAGCAGTTGTCCTCCTTTCTTTTTGCCCATGTTATTCCCCTTACAGCATCCTAGATTAACAACTCTGTATGTATGTACATATTGCGAATGTGTATATACACATATGGCTTTTAAATCATCATTTTCTGAAGTCTTCAGCTGGCTACATATGTGTGTAGCTACCTTAGGGATGGATCCTTTGTCCATTAGGGACAGCAGCCAAGTCCCCTTTGACTCCTCTGGAGCCGTTGGAAAGGCTGATTTTGTTTCTCCTGCCTGGCCATGCTCTTTACTGTCATGGCAAGTTTGCATGATAAATGATTTGCAGATTAAAGAGGAATGGTAGCTTATTCCAAAATTCCCAAGCTGCAAAAGTACTGGAAATAGATGACTGTGACCTGTCATTTCCCATATGTTTGGGTGCTGCTGGGGATGATGCTGCTGTGACCTTTGGATGTATGAAATAACATCAGCTAGTCAATGAGGAAATCTGGGTCATTTACTTTTAATGAGTTTTGGTTTTCATCTCCTGTTAGCACAACTGTTCACGTTCTTAAGGAATCTCTTGGTGTTTCCAAATGCCTCCATGCCCTTGAAGGTTCAGGAGCAAGGTTCACTCAGAGCAGTAGAGCAGTGACTTAGGCTGCAGGTCATGAGAATGTACAGCATGTTTCCCTTGTTTAGAGCAAATCAATAATAGGCCAAAACCTCTGTATTTGCAGGTTATTTTGCCTTTGTCCTCTCCCTTCTGAAATAAGCCCCCAAGTTAATTTGTGATGGAGTTTTAAATGCACACAGGCTGTTTCCAACTTTTACTCATTGCCATAAGAATTTCCAAGGGGTTTCATTGTTCCTTTCAAGCTCTCAAACTGATTCTCACTGGTTAGAATTATTAGCAATAAATTCTGGCAGATTTCTCTATGAAGAGCATGTCTCTTTGTGCAATGTGCCCACATCAAGGAGATGGCCACATAGGGGCAGCCTCTGGTATGTGATTAACTTTGGGATTTATCATTGGCTTGCAAAATCTTTGACTTTCTTCCATAGGAAACAAGTGTCTTGTGGCTTGGCTTGTGAAAAAACATGTTCAGCAAGCCAGAAAGTCAGGTTGTGCTCAGGAGGAGAAAAGATCAGTTCAATAAGTTTAACTTTATGCCTTGATGAAGGTATCTTTAGCCCCATTTGGCCAACAGCACAGCTGTTGCAACTCCACTGATGCAGATGGAGAGCATCCTATGCTGAATATATATGGAACCCCCTCATCCAACTTTGATTCCTGTATTGAAGAGGAAAGTGTTTTAAAAGAGCACTTGCCTGCACGTGCTGAGAGAAAGCAGTAGCTGAGAATAAGAGAAGGCATTGAATTCCAAGGAGATTATAATTGGTATATGATTGAAATCCCGTGTTAAAATAATTTCCTGACCGCTTCTTATTTAAGCCTTAGATTTGACTTTTGTACAAAAGGGGTTTTGTTGGTGGCTTGGCATAAGTAAGTTAATAAATCAGGTTTATGATTCTCAGTTAATAAATTGGCATAGAGCCACCGACTTCTGTATTGGTAAGAAATTAAACCAAGGCAAGCGAGCTAAGAGCCCGTGTGAATTCTAGTGCTAAAGAAAACAGGCTTCTGGGCATGGAGGGAGATTTTGGAGGTTGCCTTCTCCCCTGCAGGCTGGCTGGGTGCTTGGCCATGGTTGTGTGCAGAGCTGACCACGTTAAGCTGACAAAGGCAGGTTAATGGGATAATGCTTGGCTGCAGGCGCTGCCTGTTGTTACTTGCTTCTTGCTTTCAGTCCTTATTCTTAAGCTTTTCCTGGGTTTTGTTATTCAACTTTTCAATGTCTTAATTTTTAAACAAATCTTGGAAACCTCAAAAAGACATTAGCTTGAAATATGCTTCTTGGTTTATATTCCGGAATAATACAAGATGAACCAAGCTGACATTTATTCCCCCCCACCTTTTAATTTTTCCCACATTTTTTCTTTTCTAATTGTGATTAGTTTCTGGGTTTGATCAGGCAGGAAATGGAGCATGAAGAAGCCCTAAACAGAGAGCTATAGGCTGCCTTGCAAACGGGAGTGAAATGTGGATTGCATTAGATTAGGGGCTCAGTGTTCACCTCTGTGTAGCACCAGCCTGGTGAGCAGTGGGAACATTGCAGAAATCGGTGTGGCAGACAGTGAAGATCCCTGCGCCACAGGGGAATGCAGGGGGATTTACTATTTTTACTATTACTATTAATCATGGTTTCAGGCTGTGGCAGCAGTACCCAAAGCCTATTGTAGATGTGATGGGTTTTTCCCCCTGGCAACGTGCTTCTCTGAGCACAGCAGAGCACTTAAGCAGGGGCCACATGGAGGTGAAGCAGGACTGTGGGGTTGTGTGACTCCTTTAGAGGTCAGGGAGGGATGGGGACCAAATGAGGGTGATGTCTGGGATCTGTGGCAGCTGTAGCAACATCCTTGCTGGGTGCCCCTGGCACTGCACTGCTCCTTTGGCTTTTCAAGTGTATTTCCAGCCTCCCTTGCATAAACTGAAGAAGAAGGTCCATGGTGAAAATGTACTTTTTGCTCATAAAATTCCAGCTGTGTCTGCTTCTTGCTGGCACTGCTCTGTGGTTTGCACATGAAGCCTCAGGCCCTGAACATGGGTGATGCCTTGTGACATGCCCAGGGTTTCATGTAGGGAAAGGGAACAGTTACACTGGGGAAAAGAGTGTTTTACACCCCTTGTAGGTACTGCTGTGCCAGCAGCACGGATGGGATGGTCCCATAATGGGAGGGTGCAGATGGTGTTAAGTCTATCTGGGAAGTCATCCCACTGGAATTGAACTGAGACTTACTGAATTGTTCTGATTTTAGTCCCTGCTTTGTGCTGTGTTATCAAGTTATGCTTTTTCTTTGTAATGAAGTGACTTTTATTTTCTTTGTTTCTTCTTTTGTTTTCCAGGACCTGCAGTAAGTATCGTGGATTTTACTGTTGGATCAACAAAGTTAAGCCTTCCCCTTCCACCCCTTCCCAGCCTTTCGGTGTCACTGCAAAAGCACAGCATAATTTGGTAGAGGTGTGTCAGGAAGAAAAATTGGTACCAGATGCTGCTGGGCTTTTTTTGTTGCTGTCTTTTCATGTTTGTAGACAAATAAAGGGGGTAAAAAAGGTTTAAAATGTTCCACTTGCTGCCCTGAGGGACTTCCAGTAATCTTAAACCCAGAAAATGCTCTGTTAAAAGAGTTTTCCCTTTAAGGAGTTCTTTAGCTTGCTTCCAGTTAGCAGAAAGTGCTGTACTAATACTTTAACATGTTAGTGGGTTTATTGGTTCTAAGCTCTTTCTTGCTTTTCTTATCTGTTGTGTTTCCACCATTCAGTTCGGATTCAGCAGGCTCGCAAAGGGGGCTGGAGGGAAAGCCATAGCTTGCTTTCTTCTCTTTGAAGTCTTGGGGAGAATAACGAACATTCCAACCGATGCAATGAGAGAGTTTATGAGGAATTCGTTGTTTGAAAGGGTAACAGTTGAAAATGTGTCAACTCCTGCTTCCAAATGTTCAGCCGTGCCTTTGGCTGTGCCACCACCATGTCCCAATCTGATGTTCTCCTGCTGGGTTTGGAGTGAGAATGCAGGGATTCACTGCTCTCCGAGCTGCTGAGAAATTGTTAAAGATGAAGTTATGGCCATTATGTGCTTCTGGTTTTCTACCTTCCTTCCCACAGAGGACAAGGAGAGGTGCAGGCTGTTTGCAGCCACGTGTCCTTCTCCATCATTGCACTAAGACGTTTCTTCATGTCATTCTTTCCCTGGGTTGAAAAGGGATCGTTTCAGGAAACATACATTTTCTAACTATGCCCGGGCTAATTCATTTCCAGTTCTGAAATCACCTAAAAATCCAAAAGGGGACAAGGAAAGGCATGTGAAGCACAGGGACTCTCGCGGTGCCATGGCTTTTGGTTCTTTTGGGTTGGCAGCTCTGCCTGTGGGTTTAGTCAATGGCTTTTCAGCCCTTTGAATTTTTGCTTCTATTGCAAGTTCATTTTTTAATGTAAAGACCTAAGAGGAGTTTAAGCAGAATAATTATTTTGCCAGGTTTTGAAGGCGCAAATGGGGAAAATTTGAGGTTTAACAGCTTTGGCTCAACCATCCTTTGAGGAGATTTAAATGGATTTGCTCTAAAAGTTG
>JBCJKH010029469.1:0-14306 GCA_039877255.1 Loriculus beryllinus | reverse complement strand
GGCTGTAATTAAACATTTACAGTCCCAGATATTAACCAACACTTTATGTATTAGCATGCTGGCTGCAAGCGAGCGAGGGCTGGGAGTTACAAGTGTTTCCCATTTATCTGTGTGTGCTCCAGTGCCATACGTCTCCATAAAAATCTCACTGTACACTTTATCCCAAGACTGTAATTTGTTAAATAGGTGGTTGTTGAAGGCAGTGTTGTTTCTGGCTGAATCAGTAGTGCTGCAGGAGGCATTAAAAGCTGCAGGGGCACTTAGCAAGAGGGAGAACCCCTGTGCGTGGTAGGAAGGGGGCTGCCAGAGCTATTTCATGCCATAAGAGATGCATGAATCTGACTGTATATCCACAGCATGCTGACATAACCTATGTTTATGGTAGCAGATGACATTGCTGTACCAGATACACGCTTTACTGCCTACTTGTGCACCAGCTAATACTTAACAGCTCCTTCCCAGGAATCTGGCTTGCAGCAGGCTCCTCTTCTGTAGCTCACAGAATGTTTAATGGCAGCTCAAGCTGTAAACGCCTTTGGGAACCCCTCCTGAGGAGAGCAGAAAAGGTGAAATATCCTGAATGGGTTGTGTTTCATTCCACTGATCTTGCAGGTGTTAGTAGCAACTTAAGTCAGGTCTTTCCCCGTAGCATCAGCTTTTCATTGCAAACTAAAGGAATGCTTAGAGGTGAGCTGGGAGAACTGCATCCATGAGGAAATTAATGGATGTGAGTGAGGAAACCTTCACTGAGTCAAGTGCTGAGATAGGATTTTGAAGCTCAGTGATTGCTCCTGGGCTGAAGGGCTGCTCTGGCTGCTGGCTCAGCAGCACCATCACCTCCCCAGCCTCTTCCCAGCTCCTGGGTGTTCCCATACCTCTTGGTACCGCATCCCAGGGCACATTTGTGGCCGGGATCTAGTGCATACCGTGCACATCCATGGCTTCAGGGACTGAGAACAGGCAGCAGGGATGGGGTGAGCTGGCAGAGAAGCCTCGGTAAGTAACTGATGGAAATCTGAGGGGAATATGCCATAGGCATGACCTTCCTGATGGGAAATCTGCCCCAAGAGGTCTCCCTGGAGAGATGGCCAATGGCCCCATCTCCTGCCTGCTATGTGTTGTCATGCTGCTACAGGTGCATTGACTGACTTGTTATTTCCCTTGTTCCCCACCACAGGGGCAGTCAGGACGCGATGGTTACCCGGTAACTCTGCCATTCCTTATGTTAATTCTCTCCTATTCTGCGCTCTGCAATCCTCTCTATCTTTTCCATGACCCTTCATTTTCTTTGCCTTTCTTGATTCGTTTTTTCACCCCTCCCTCTTTGTTAGTGATAGCCTTTGAGGGATTTAGCCCTAAAACATAGGAGTCTGTGCAGTATTCTCCATTCATGTTTATGGGGTGGAATACATGAGCCCTTTCATGGTGTTATTCACACTCTTGCCTAAGAGTTCACTTGATTGCAAGGTTAGCGAAGGCTTTGGGGTTTATTGCACTCATAGCTCTAGGTGGCCAAATTTGGAGACACTGGTGAAAGGGCTTCAGGGTTTGAGAGAGCTGCTCATTTGCCCATCTCCAAAGATGTTTTCTTGAGAGCAGAGGTGTCCTGCTGAGCCATGTTGGCAAGGAGAGGTTTTGGAGAGGCGAGGAGGAAGGGTAATCCAGGAGTCACTGCCCTTCCATGCCCATGGGCATCACTGTTACTGTGTTAGAGGGAGGCAAATAAAGCTGGTAACTTGGGGCTGTTAAAGGCTCCGAGGAGGAGGGAGGCCTTGTTCTGGGCAGATCGCAATTGGGCAACTATGGGCAATTCCCGTAGTCCCCATGAATGCCCTTGGATAGCCATGATGCTCCAGCTCTGAGGGGCTCAGTGACTTGTCAGGGAGCAACTCCTGTGCAATGAACTTGGGGTAATGAGTTGGTAGAAAATCACTGTGTAGATTCTCCTTGTTCACAGCACATTTTGAGCTCCTCTTCTGCTTCTTGAATGGGTGCAGTGAGTCCTGTGCTGCTCTGGAAGGGGCTGCTTGGGTATTTGTTCCATTTATAAAGTGAAGTTGTAAGCCACCTCCTTCTGTGGTTAATGCCTTATTTTTTCCCCTTTTTTTCTTCTTTTCCCAAAGGAGCAATGTTAGGAAAACTCACTCCTTGTCTCTGCCATCTCATGCCCTGGTCTGGGTCTCCCTGAATACCCATAAACCAGAGAATCATCAAATGAGGTTTTGTGTGTGATAGAGCTCAAGAGATGAGGATTGGAAGGGAAATAGAGCTGTTCTCAGTTTTCTTTTACCCTGGATCCCTATGAGCCTCCCTGGGGAGAACAGCAGCATTTCCCTAGTCCCAGAAGGGGGTTAATTTTGCAGAACAAGCCGATGCTGCTGCTGCATCTGTAGCACAAAAGTACTTGGATCTCCATCAGTTGATGTGAGTAAATTCAGCTGAGTGTGAGGGAAAGCTCAGGAAACCTGAGAGGGAGCAGGGCTGCTTGTTTCCAGGGGGTTTGTCTCCCTCAGGCGGTACCTGGTCTGTTGGAGATTAGAAGCTTGATTTATTAGAAATTAAGATGGAAGACTTTGCTCCAATGGGGTTCTTTAAGAGCAGTTTTAGGGCAGCTTTCCATTTCTGCAGGATGTGGCTAACCACTGCTGGGTTAGCAGTGCCCGTGGCAGGTTTGTCCCCTTCTTTTCTGGGTCTCTGGCAAAGCTTGTGCATGTGGTTTAGTTGCATTTCTGGCTTTCAGGGCTCTGCTGAAAGCCAACAGTGACTCTTCCTTAGGATGGAGCATCACCCACCGGCACCATGCCCAGCTCCCAGTGAAGGATTCTGGTGCTGCTCCAGCTCTTCTGGATGCTGTCAGGGACTCGCAGTGATGCTGCCGCATCCGCACTGGGATGATGACTTTAATGTCACCTCCTCCCTCCTTCCCCCAGGACCTGCAGTCTTACTCCTGACTGAGCAAAACTGGCTGAGCCAAACCCAGCAAACACTGAATTACTGCACCTATGTGGCTGTGCCTACACTAATTAGCTTTATCTAATCAGGAGGGTGATAATTGCATCCCAAAGCAATATGTGTACCTGAAGAAGGAGGAAACTAAACATAAAGCAGGCTTGAGAGTCCTACTGAGCAGGGGTATGTGGACAGGCTTTACTTTATATATATATATATATATATATACATATATATAGACATGGTTTATTTCATCCAGTTGTGTATTCAAATCAATTTAATTACATAGTTCCCTTCAGGGTGATCAGGTAAACTCTGAGCTGTTCCAGGAGGTGGATTTGGTGCAAACACAGAAGCAACAAGTGGATATTAAGCGGTGTTTGGTGTCAGGGGTAGGTGGACATCCCTTGGATAACACTGCTTTGAGTTTATTTGTGAGCTGCTGGTGTATAACTGAGCTGCAAGCAGTGGAAGCTTTAAAGGGATGAAGTGAACCAGAGTTATGGAGACGGCGCCCAAAGAGAAAAGGGCTTTTATAAGATGCTTTCAATATTTTGATACTTAACTTCTTAAGAGGAGGGGGTTGTGCCCTACAATAAACTTTTACAGCAGAAACAGTTTCTTCTTTATGAAGTTCTGCAGGTTTATTACTATTTTTTAAACCTCAGAGAAGATTTAGGTTCTATTTTTAGGCCTATGGCATATCTACGAAAATTATCGTAACAGCTATAAAGAATATTGGGATTTGTTGCTTTTCCAGCCTTGTTTGACTTGGTTTTGATATCCCATTATGCACAGGTCATGGCATAAACCTCATCTGGAGTTTCAGTTTAGGTTCCTATGGGCTAAGGGCTGCGTGGGTCTGTCTTCTCTCCTGCTTTCCAGTGACTTTTGAACTTGGCCTATTTCAGCCAAGTTTGATAGACAAAGACTGTACAGATACACAGTTTAGTGTGAACTCTTTGATAGCAGGGGCAGCTTAAGGGAAAAAGCTTTTTGACATCCATGGTGAGTCCTAAGCTCATACTGCCATACACAAGCCTTTGCCATATCAGATGTTCCTCTGGCTCTTTGTGTTAGCAGTGATGGGCTGGAGTAACACGTAGGTGTGTAGTGTTCTGGGATGAGCCAGCAGCATTGGTGAGTGAAAAACACAGTGTGATTCCTTTATACAGACATCCCAGAATAATTGTTAATTGCAGATCGATTACAGGGTTCTGCTGATCCTTCAGAGATTCAGTGGTCTTTAAGGAAAAATCGGTGGTAAAAATGCTGCAAAATGAGCAGTTCAGGAGAGAAAATAACAGTTTTCCAGGCAAGATCCTGAGCAATTGATCTGTCTTTTGTTCACCCTGCCTGCTGGTGTTTGCTGTGTCTGCAATGCCCTGCTCGCTGACCCGCTGGTGGCTTCCCATCACCAGCTTTCCCAAAGAGATGGCGGCAGCTTTTAGATGGGATTGACGAGGAAAATCCAGATGACACCTTTAACCTGTGCCAAAAGACCACCCGACCCATCCCTAAACCAAAGCCCTAAAGCTTGAGCTCAGCTTTGCATGAGCTGGAGCAGAGGAGAAGCAGATGTGCGGCCGCTGCAATGATGGAAATGTGTTTGTTGTTGGGCAGAGCCAGGCCCTGGGGCCAGGATCCCCTGGGATTTATCCTGAGCCATGCTTTCTGAGGCAGGCAGCACCAGCAGCACATAGACTTGATATGCTGTCAGTGCGTCAGTGTGTCGGGGGGCATTTGTCCTCATAAAGCCAGGAGGAGGGAGCAGAAGGATTGGCTGTGCACAGGGCTGATGTACCAGGGCTTTTGGCTGGAAGGGAAAAGAGCAAATGAGGAGCAGATGGAAGAGCCAAGCTTTGCAGCTGACCTTTCAGTGCAGGAGGATCTTCATGTTATGTGTCTGTTTAATGGAGAGGAGAAGGAAAAGTTGGGTGGTGCTCGTAGCAGCCTTGCCCCTATCCTTTCCTCTGCCCCATGTGGGGATGGTTTATCCTTGCCTTCCAACTCCTCAGCTGTCCTACATCATATTTCTTCTATTTCCCATTGAGATGCTGCATTTGCAGCTCACCAGAACTCATTCTCTTCCCTTTTCCCATCTACTTGGAGAGGCCTTTTGAAGCCAAAGTCTCTGTTTCTTGAGAGTTTCATCTGCTACTCGTCCTTCCCTAAAACTCTGCTACGCCGCTACGTGACATCCTGGATGCTAAGGCTGTCACTTCAAGTGGGAAGAAACCTAAGGAATGAAGTTGATTAATGAGAGGAATTACTTCATGTGCATGTCTTCATTAATAAAAAGCAGAGCAGGGAAGAGGCTTTACAGGCAGAAGAAGTATGATATGAAACAGAGTTGTTTCTTATTTTATACATTTTCCTTTGAATATTAGCCTCTATTTTTAGCTGAGCACAGTGGTGTTCATTTTGTTCCTCTAGTGTATAATGTTTGTCTTCTGAATTCTGAAAATCACTCGTGTGTTGCCTGAAGAAGCCCAGGCATGGTCCTGACAGTCACTTGCAATGATGAGAAACTTTAGGGAAGGTGGGGAGATAAGGCTTTAAGTTCTGCCTGCTTAGAAATAATGCAGAAGTAATGTTATTCGAAACAATTCAATAGTGAGTAATAGCATCCTTTTCTAATGATAGGTAGCTACACCAATTTAATCAATTGATGAAATTACGGTCAAGGAGAGGCACAACACAGGTTTTGCTTAGTGCTGGCATGCCTTTGGTGGACTAATTGCTCAGTCAAAATAGAAATAGTCTTGTGCAGCCTGTTCTTATGTTATGGAATCCATCTCCTGCTAAGGAACTGTTAGGTCGAAGCAGCTCAGAGTCTTCAGAAGCTTTATTCTGGCAGCCCTGCACAGTGAGCTGGTATCTTCCTTCGGCTGCAGTGTTGTAAATCCAGAGTTATCCACTGTAATACATATAGCTGGAAATTGACTTGTAAGGATCATAAACTCTGCTTTTAATTAGTTTTCAAGATGTAAAGTGAAGCCAAATGACTTTCTGAGCTGGTGTCTGGAGATGGGTTGGAGGACCACATGCAGAAGGGAAGTTGGTTCCCTGATTCAGTGCTGTGCTGTGGCACGGCCACGCTGTAACAGTGACTTGGGTCACAGCTCCAGAGCTTGGCCATAACTAACAGAGCTTGGGGTTTTCTCCCCTCAGCAGTTCAGAATCTCAGTGAGTGCAGAGAACTTAGCAAGGGAAAGAAAGCCTGTGCAAGATTTTTGTGTGTGACCCGTAAATGTATTATGAATGCAGTCAGGCTGATATATGGGAAATAAGGAACACGTGCCCAGGGCCGTTTTTCCTGGTGGTAGTTCCTCCATCCCATTGTGGTCCTTCAGAGTTTACCAAAAAGCTCCAAGAAGTGCACTTGGACATTTGAGAAACAGCAACATCAGAAAAACTGATGTTAATGATAGACAGCTTTTACTGGAGAACTCTAGAAGTAGCTTGGAATTGGCCTTGATGATGCCTCCATCTATGCAATAATTTCCAAGTCCTGCTTGGGCACACTAAGTGCAGCTTGGGAAGGATGCAAAAGGGAGCTATGGGTAGCTCAAGATCATTCCATGCCCAAACCAGAGCAACAGACAGTGGTTTAGCTCTTCAGGAGAGCTGCCAGAAATCCCATGTGAGATATGGGAACCCATGCTATGGTGTCAGATCCCATGGGCTGTAGGGAAGAAGCATGTGGGTCTCAAACTTCTCCTGTTTTCTCACAGCAGGCAGATGCTTTCCAGACCCTGGGTGGTAGCTCATGCATGGACACGGAGTGCCTGTGTGCTGCACGGGTGTTTTGGCTGGTTGTGCATGCACAGAATTAGAATATCTCATATTTAACATCTGGCATCGCTAGACGTGGATCTTTTCAGATGCTGTGTCGTGTGATTGGTATCCATCCTCAAAATGAAGGCTTCTGTTGGCAAGCTGGTTATTGAGCTTGCTTAGGTGTGTTCATCAGGGTCAGAGCTGTAGTTTAGGGCTCAGTCCTTTGTTCTTGTGAGTATCTTTACTCATAAACACTCAGACTTCAAGGAGCATCTCCTGTGAATGAAGTCATTTGCACACATACTTCTCCCAGTAAGAGCCCAAAAGGCAGAAGTAAAACATTCATTTTACAAGGCCAACTTTGTAGTTCCAGTCTTTTTTCCTTTTATTTTAATATCAGTTTTGTGGCCAATCCACGTAATTATCTGCCTAGAGCAGAAAACTTCTTTTAATCAGGGAAAGCAGATCCAGTGTATTTTCCTGCTGCATCCGTTTTACTGGCTCTGATGTGGGGACAACAATGATTTTGTAAAGATCAGCTCTCCATGGCAGCAGTTGACTTTTTCCTCTTGATTTGGAGGTAATTCTTCCACAGGGAAAATAAAAAGTTGTCTTTTATCCCATTGCAGATGCATTTGTTTATTTGTTGCAGTTCCAATGTCTCTGGCCAGGGAGAGCAGAGGGTGCTGATGACAACAGCAAGGAGAACTTCTGTGCCTATATTGCACAGGCAGATTTATGCTATGGGCTGTGTATGGCTTTTCAGGGGGTGACGTGGACTCAGTTACCACCTTGTCTCAAGCTGGCTTATGCAGGGGGGCTTGGTGATGAGGATGGAACATGGAAAAACTCCTTGACCATCCAATGCCTGGCTGAAGCAGATTTAGTTTCTGGTTTCTTGGCTGCTTTCCTTCTAGTTCCCCATTTGGAGTGCAAGTGCTGGTGGATCTGCATCTGCCTTTCCAGTGCATTTGGGCACAGCCACGTGGTGCTGAGGCTTGGCTTGTAGGCAGGGGAAAACTGAGAAAAACCAAGGAGTTTGCTCATTGACCACAAAAGAGAGGTAATCAGAACAGCAGCCATCAGCCACGGATGGCACTGGTGGGGAATGAATATAAGGGCAGTAAAAGGTTGAAGTCTTTGCTTGAAATGTCAATATTCTTCCAAAACAATTGCTTGCTGACTTCAAATTTGCATCCCCACCACAGAGCCCATCTTCTCTCGCGTAGATGGACGTCAAAAATAAGAATCCAAAACCCAATTGGGCACCAAACGCTTGAAAAAAAGCCATTGCTCTCAGAACACATGGAACTCATTTAAACCTCAGAAATTTGGGGCAAGTCAGGGGACTCTTTCTGCCATAAAAGCACTTTGTTGTTTTGGAAGAAAACTGGAGCAATGTGATGCACAGATGAGCAGGCTCTTGCTACTGAAATGATGCTCAGCAACAGATAAGCTGGTCGGGCATGCCTGACCAGGAATCTCAGCAGTTTCCGTTTCTGTTGTGGCATGTCCAAGTCAACTTGCCTGCAAACCCAAGCAGCATCCGTACAGCTCCAGCCCAGCATTTGCTTTGGACCAGTCAGTGTTGGATTTGCTTCTAGGTGCTTTCCTTGAGCATCTTTTGGAAGTCATCCAGCAAAGCAAGGAGAGAGCTCTGCGAACAGATAGAAGAAGGCATCTCTTCTGGTTCAGAGGCAGTTACTGCAGGGGAAAAGCTCCCTTCTCTCCATAATGAAACCCTGATGGATGTATACATCTAGGAAGGCGGTTCAAAACTGAAGAGCTTTGGTAAGCCCATGATGGTGATGCAAAGGATGGGATGAACTGTAGTCAGGGCCAAATGCTCTTCCCTGAGGATAAGGTTTGGGGTTCTTTTCCTGGCTTTGTTTTTATTTCCCAAGGATTTTGGATATCCTTGCAAGTTTTTGTACCCTATGGAAGGGAGACGGGCTCCGCTTGACCACTGGATTCCTGGCATGGACCAACCCAGCCTCCGAGGTGGCTGTTCCTTTGCAGAGCCCCGCAGTCTGGTTTGCATTATGGGTGAAGCTTTTAGCAAACTACTGCTTCTTTCTGCTCTGATTCCATCAGAGAAGAGGCAAGGGCTGCCCAGCAGGCTGAGAACACCTCTTTGTCCTGAATAGAGCACAGATTTGTGGGTTTGGGTTGGTTTATTAACACTTGTCTCTTATCAGGATGCTACTATTTGCCTGGCACCTCTGGGGGTTTATTGCTGTCAGCTCAGGATGGGGGACATGGTTCCCCCCAAAGAAATATTTCAGAGGAACCTACAGGTGTTTGGTGATGCTGTGGGCAATGCCTTGGGGGTGCTTAGGTGGCCTTTTTGGAAAGAAATATGGGAGAGAGCTTAGAGCTACCACAGCCATGGGCAAGGGGAGTTCAGCTCACCCCACTGCCCAGAGCAGCCCCATCAGCATGCACCCAAGGCTGAGGTTGGATGTTACTCACGGAGCTATGATTTGCAGGGGGATGGACTTTGGAGAGCACGTAATTGTTCTCTACTGTAAAATGAAATAGGGTTTTCTACCTGAGCAAGGAGATCCTGGCTCAGGCTGTGCAGGATGGAGGCAGCGCATGGATTAGAGGGGGTAGAGAACCAAACCAGATGATGGCTTCCCATTAAACTCCCAAACCTCAGTGGCTGTGAATTGTGCCCCAAAGTGTTGTACACCCAGCACATGGGGTAATGCACATGTACAGGCAGAAGTGGTTGTGCCTGGGTTTCAGAGCCCTCTTGCATCTTGTGCCTATACCATGTGTAGGGTTTGGTGTACGGAGGGAAGCTGAATGAAAACAATGTGCAACATCTTTTGTCACACAAGTGCCTCCTGCTGTGCTGTGAATCCAGAGCTGTCCCAAATAGGAGCTGCCACTGGTAGTACTCATTTCTCTTACCTTATGCTAAATGTGCTGGTGATGACTGACATTTAAAGTAGGTTTTGATCCAGGAATACAACTTAGTGGCTAAATAAATAAATGTCTGGCTTATCTTTACTTCTATGACGTCTTTCTGCTGTATCAGAGAAGACTATAAATCAGTTGGTGCTTGTGTGCAGAAGGAAGTGGTCTCAGTGCATTGCTGTCAGCCTCTGTTTGGATGCAGGATGGCAGCAGCCCCTGAGCTACCTCCCACCACGGCTGGGGGGGACCTGACGTGCCGGAGGTGCTTGTGATTGTGAATTGGCATGAGCTAAATCACAAAGGTTGGATGTATTTAAAAAATTAACTAGTGAATGTTGTGTCAATGGCTTCTTGTTAAATCTCGCCTCAGGGTTTGCTTTGGAGCTTTGTGCTCTTTAGTGGTTTTGAAAAGAAGAAAAATAAGAGGAATAAAAGGCATTTTACTGATTTACCCAGAAAATAGGTTTAAAAGACTTGTATCCTTTGTGTGACAGCCAGGCTAGCCAAGCTTTCCTCTTCAAATATTCTTTAATTCCATATGGAAGGAAAACACACTGATGACAAATGTAAATTATTTTTGGAATTAAAACCATTAGTCTTTTAAACATTAAAAAAAAAAAAAAAATCATGGCTGCTTTGTGCCTGTAATAGAACTTTAGAAGGATCTGATTTTTTTTTTAATTATCACCCAGTAACGAGAAAGGGGTTTCAGGTTTGGATGCAGTCATGGACCTAAGGGGGATTTCTGTTGGACAATACTGAAATAGCTTTTTTCAAACAAAGAAACAGAAAATTATGTAGCAAAAGGTTGTTATTAATCATGTTCATGCTGGAAAAAATATGTATATTTTTAAGCGCATGGCTGTTCTGTGCAGCAATCCCAGTTGAATGAAACCATCCATGCAATGTAAAGCATGAAGCTATCATGATTATAATGATCTTAATGCTTAAATGAGACAGCTTCTGGTAGGAATGTTTCCAATGCTGTATTGTGCCACAGGCTGGCACGGTTTTGGGGTCTCACTTTGGGGACCCCAGAGGTCTGGGCAGCTGCTGGTGGAACCTCCCACCAAGGACTTGGTCCAGACTCGGGGCCATTGCAGTCAGCGTGTGTGCAGGATAATACCTCCTATGACTGATTTCATACATGGAGTCTGTCTCTTCACAGATAGTTAAATGCTATTATTTAGGAGGGTGAATGATGACTGTAGCAGAGGTGTTATTGGATGGAGTAGAAACTTATAAGGATTTCTGATCCTTTTCCATTGAGGATTTGAGGAAGGGATAGCAGTAGCTGGGGACAAGGTGACATCCAGAGCATCTCTTGCACTCAGTTCATTCCCCATTAGCACCAGTGTCTCTCAGCTGCTGTTCAGAGGACTCACATTTCATTTCTCAATCCCTCTTCTCTCCTTTTCCTTCCTCTTGGAAGCTCGGGGGAGCCACAGCAACCTGGCTGCCTCTCTCCACTTCCCTTGTGATGGCTGTGGCAGCGCACACTTGGCCACAGCTCTCACCAGAGCTTTTCTCTCCTATAACAGTGCACTGAAGAGCCTCATGGCCAGCAGACACTGCCCCACTGATGATGATTTATAGCATAGCCTATAGGAAAGGGTGGTCCCTGCTCCTTGCCTCCAGCCCACGCCACTCAATGATGATAGAATACTGCCGTGCTCTTTTGTTCTGACACTTTCCTCTTTCTCCAGTGTAAGATTTTACCATCCCTTGAAACCACAGAGGCAGAGATTGAAGGCAGCCCTTTGAATCTGTTCGAGTTTGACTGCAGGGCTCCTTCTGACGCCTGCACTAATTTTTAGCAGAGCAGGAAACATTAAAAATAACCATGAGAGAAGATTTCCCAACTCGGGATTGTCCTAATGGTGTCTGTTTCCCTCCCCTTTAAACTCCCGTAATGCTGCTAAAGCAAGAACCTCCCTGCAGCAGCAGTAAAGGCACTGGAGGAGGAAAGCACAGGGCCAGTTAGCTGGGCTTGCCGCTGGCTTGCTCTGAGGGATGTATAGGGAAAATGCTTGTTACTTATTTTTGCATACAAGTTGCAGCTCGCAAGTTTCTTGTCTTTCCGTTTTGGTGAACTCAGAACTGTTCCCAAGCCTTCAGCTAATCTTGGGTGAATGAGAGGTGACATTTTGGTGCCAGATCCAAGATTTCTAAGCTTCTACTATGAAACAAACTCAGAATCTGTTTTAAAACGTATCTGAATGTGACCCCTTCCTCTGAAGCTGAAATGTTGCATGGCCAAACCAAGGTGTGCAGCAAGAGCACATCACGTAGCCCCAGTGTCTTATCCAACCTGTCTGTATTCTCAGCAGCATTATAAAGTTAAATAATACACCATTAATGTATATCAAAATATGTACCATTAAATAAATAACATTCTCCAGGCGACGGCAGTGGGGACCACAGTTTGGGTCATTTTGCCTGCAGGAACACCATGTACCTGCATTACAGTTTGTGAGGGGTAAAGCCAAGGTGAGTAACTGCAGTTATCACTCAGCTCAGTTCCTCTTGCTCTGGCATGGTCAGAAAATGAGATCTGAGTTGATTACCAGTTAGGAATGGGCTCTGATGACCACCCAAGGGTGTCAGATGGGACCACATCAGTGTCATCTTCCTCAAGGGACCCAGGATCAATGTATTTCTGTCCTGCTTGGGGTGCACTGATTGCTTTAGTCAGAATCATGTTTTGGGGGAAGTTGGTTGAATTTTCTCTCTGCCTTGTCTTCAAGCATTACGTTTGTCCTAAGCGGAAAACTCATCCCCTCTCAATGTAATGAGTATTTAATTATGTCAAGTGTGGTCACTGCATGTGATTTGAAGGGAAAGGCTTGTACTTGAGATAGGGTAAAGGCATGAGTGAAGTTCATCCCTGGCCAAAAAAGCACAGAGTGAAGCCACTGTGATGCTGGAATCGGGTGGCCAGAAAACTCACCTTTTTCTTACACTCTGTGCTGGTGATTTTTGTGTCCCACTTTGTCTCCAAATCACCCCCAAAATGCAAACTTCTCTAGAGGAGGTTTTTGACTTGGGGAATAGGGGGTTACTCGTTGTTTTCCTGTTTCTTAGTTATCAAATAAAGATGAAGCAATCTTTAGTTTAACTAAAATGACATGGAGCAGAAGTCAAATAAGAGACAATAACAGTCTCAACACATGCGTACTCCTGAGAGTTGCAGGCAGTCAGAAAACCAGATTTCAGATGCTCTCTCCTGTGTTACACATGCAGTCCTCTGGCTGGAAACCCTCCCTTTGCTCATGTAGACGTTTGGCTGGGCAGGTAGAGCTCAGTCAATTGAATCTTCAGCCCGGACTAACAGGGTATTTAAAAGTCTGAGTTAGTCTTGTCCATTCAGCAGCACAGCTAGCCAAGGGCCTCTTTGAAAGCCCAATGGGTATTGTTTCTCTCAAGCATTAAATGCTTTCCCTCAAACAAACATCCTTTGAATAGGCCATTGTTTTTCCTTCTGGATGTGCCTTTGTGGTCTGATACAAGAATAGCTAAAAGCTGATGAATTGGCACTGTAAATTTAAAAAAGTCTGGATTCTACTCCTTTGAGAAGTCCAATGTGCCCGATTTCTGTGCTCACGGCCCACATGTTGTCCTCTGCAGCTCAGAGACTTGCATCAGGTGAATTGCCTCAAACCATTGTAGTTTCAGGAAGAAGCTCCATGGGCCTGATGCATTTCCCAGGTGTCATAGCGTAAGGAATTCGGGTGAGATAAAGCACAGTGGGGTGTTAGGGGAAGAAGTAGTAAGTAGCAGTTTGGTTACAACCTGCAGCACTTCTCATTAGCGGATGTGCCCGCATTCATTTATTCATTACCACTCCATAGCAGTTGTGTATTTCTAGTCCCTTATGAGAAACAAAGCACATCATGTGAACACTCTAACTGATGTCTGTCGCTTCAGGAGCCTGGGGTGTGTGAAGAAATCCCTGTTTATTTTCAGGTGCACATCTCTGGTGCAGGTCCCCCAGTCCCTGTAACACAGGTACCGATGGCCCTGCCCAGGATTCAGCTGCCTGGATTTACCTGCTTTTCCTAACCTTGTGTCTCAGGGTTTCATATCCTAAGCCCAGGCACCGCAGCCCCTGCAGACTGATTTATTCCTTATCAATAGGCAGAACTGCAAGCTGGAAAGATGCTATTTTTAATGCTGCCATTGGGCTTCTCTTACCCATCTTTCTCTTTTTGCTCAATTTTACCATCACAGATGTAAACTAAACTATAAAAGGTTCACCCTAATCAGTTCCCTAAGAAGTACATAACGCTGATGCTTTATCATTGTGTTATACCACGGTTCGAACTACATTTGCTTTGGTGGGTCCTCCTGATTTATAGGGCTGTAACGCTGGATGATATCTCAGCCCAGCACATCTGCACATGAGCATACGTTGGAAATGTGGAGGTGGAAGCAGTTGTCCGAGGGCTTTGCTGACTCACAACCATCGTGCCATGTCTCTTCAGGAATGGTTTGCAAGGCTAAGCCTTTGTGTTTAAATGAGGAAAGGTTTTAAGCTCGCAGGTGGCAGTTTGTGGATCGGTCGAAGTGCAGTTCTGGGATTCACACTGTTTTGTGCTCCTTTTCATCCCCAAGTGTCCATGTGCCAGCTGTACATTTGGGTTCACTCG
>JBCJKH010029467.1:0-14091 GCA_039877255.1 Loriculus beryllinus | reverse complement strand
CAAATGGTCAGGGAGGGTACACCCTAACAGTATTATTCGTCGATAAGAGCTACCTAGCAGTGTATTATCTACCCATCATGTTTCTGCATTGATCTAAGCTCCTGACTGATGCTAACAATAGTTCTGAAAAAACTCAGAAACTCTTACCTTTTTTACAGCCTGTTTAACAATGGACTTAAGCTTCAGCTCCTGTAATTATTCTGGGTTCCATCATCAGTTCCTTATAAATCCTTAAAACAAGCAAACAAACAATTAAAGGACTGCAATCTAAAGGACTAATGACCTCATCTCATTCTTCGGGACTTCCCACTGACCATGTGCATGCATATAATATTTATAGAGAAAGAGATAAATACATGTGCTGCACTACGTTTATCACCTAAAGGTGCTGGTATGTGTCCTCTTGGAAAATCCAATCCTGTCACCTTGGAGGATGAAAAACCTGGCTGGGGACCACTGTCATGGAAACTGGAGAAGAAGGGTTGGAGCTGCAATGGAAAGCTGACTTCAGAAAGGCTTCAGGAGAGCCAGGCCTGCCCTCCCGTCTTCCCCAGAGGACAAGAGATAATCAATGCTGCTTCTAGAACAATCTCTCCATACCTGGGAGAAATGGCAGCCCTAGCTTTCCAAAACTGGCAGAGGGGATGTGGTGAATTTTCCTGGAAAATCACTTCTCTTTCTGTACTTCACCATCCCTCCCCTCCTTGGACACACACACAGATATAATGCAGGTAAGGTGTAAAAATGAGAAGCTTACATACCTATTTGTATTTTCACAAGACCCAAAGGCAAAAAACTTCTAAGGCTCTGTAACCAACAGAACTGCTATTTGCCAAAGCATTAGAATTCCATCTTGTAACATGGCATGAGAGTGACCAGTTTGTCACAGCCAGAGTACACATGTATTCAGCCTTAAGTACCGCAAATTCTCAGCAAATTTGTTGAGCACACAAGGTCTGTCCTACTGGATGCTTAACAGAATTCATCCAATCCTGGTTTCACATGGACAGGTATCACAGAGCAGAGATGAGACAAAACGAGAAGCAGTTTGAATAAAGTGGGAAGTGATGGAAGGCTGAGGTTCCTTCTTTCTTTCGGTATTCACCAGATGATCACTAGGTATCTTCAAGCTCAGTATAAATTCCTAATACCCATATGTTTAGATTACTTGCCCCTGTGACCATTTATTGCACAACTTTTATGTGCAGCACACATAATAAGGCTGCTTGGCTTTTTTCACTGCCTGTTTTGGTGGGTGTTTTTTTCCTGCTATTTCTCAAAACAAAACAAAACAAAACAAAAAACAACAAACCCCCCACCAAACAGAAAACCTACCCCAGAAAGGTAAAAGAAAAGCAAAAAATAAAGGCAGCCAGGCTGTCTGGAGGTGAGAGTTCATGCCACTGTCTCAGGATGTGTTAACCCAAGAGCAGCCCTAGTCCATGAGGTATGTTGGTGCTCCTGTAAGAGCAGTAAGCAAGAGGCAGTAGTTTGAAGCACTGTCCTAGGTGTCAGTTTATTCTACCTTGTCAGGAAAGAGTAATTAGAGAATGCCTCCCTGTTGCCTTCAACTGACTCTTGCCACCCCCACTGGTTTTCATCCGTCATCAGGAAGGCTTCACTCAGTGATTCATTAAGAGAGGGCTGCCTTTTCAAGGGAAGCACTGAGGAATTTTCCACTTCTCCCTCCCCTTGTGCACAGCAGCAATCTCATTTCATTACAAGCCCAGGATCCTAATGTCTGTGGCTTTGGGCATCTGCTAATAAGGAATAAGCAGAAGACACAAAGTGTGCACTAAGAAAATCTTCTGAGAAAGAAACCCTGTTACATGTTTATGATAGGGAAGGTGAGCAAAAGGTAAGGGCCTTTGAAAAGTTGAATGAAATCCTGGATGGAGGATGGGATGGCCTGTAAAGTACACAGTAAAAGCACTAACAGGAAGGATGAAAGACAGCAAAGAAGCTTGGGCAAATACTGGTTTATGTACAGGACTTTGAGAAGAAAAGAAGGTTAAACATATATTTACACATATAGTACAAAGAGGCACAAAGCATTTCAAAAGCAGTAAGGATATTTGGAACAACTGAGCTCAGATTGCAACAGCACTGGGTTCTAACTGCCCATTTTGCTGCTTTCTTCTTCAAAAGTAATTGCAAAATTTCTCTCTGCATGAAGTGGCAAGAAGACTTATTTTAGTAAAGCACTCAGATTCATGTCTATGCACATGCACATTTCTGTGCAAATACTGGAAAGGAGGAACTGTCATTATTCCAACTCCTTTGAGCTGTTCTAGCTGGGTTCACAGGATATTCTGAAAAGAGCTGGCACTTTTTAACAGCACTGTCAGTTTAAAAAATTCTGTTTGCTAACTATACTGTTGTAGATGCATTTATTATACATATATGTATATAGCATAGAGTTACATACTAAACTAAAGTTTTGTTCATTCTTCCAGGTACATATTATAACTAGGGCATCTCTCTAGACCTGGAGTAGAAGCGTCCCAGTTGATGAGCTGCCATTAGAGAGCATTGAAAATTGGTTCTCACTTAGGAAATGCAATACTCTAGAGAGCCACTACGTTCCTCTCTTGAGGACACTATCCTACACCTGATGTTACCTGTTGTGGAGACTGGAGAAACTTCTTGACAAAGCCAGCTTTATTTGAAATGAAAATTTTAAATCAGAGATATCAGCTCATTCAAGTTTTGAAGTGTTTGAGGAAAAAAGGCATTTAGGGTAGGAATGGAACCAAGGCAAATCAAATTAATTGACACAATGGCAAGAAAGTCGACCCTTTTGTGGAAGCTGCATGTTGTGTGCTCACTAAAATGTTTCTGAAACTCCAGGTTTGTACAAGTAATTATAATTATACAGCAGAACATAGACTGTGCTACTCCTTTGCTCACTGGAGCTGGAACTGCATGCTAAGCTCTCAAAAAGGATAAAGTTGTTTCTATGGATATAATTGGAAAAAAAAAAAAGAAAAAAGAATAACTCTGACTTGTTTTTAGTCAACTTCTATGAGAATGCCAAGTGAGAAATGTTTAAGGCTAAAAAACTGCCCTTCAAAACTGCTAGAATAAGTCAGGAATACTCAAAGGATGAAATTGTACAATTTGTTTAAGAACACTGACAGCCTGAGACAAGGAAAACTGAGTAATGGCAGGATATCACATGCTAATTTATCTAAAATTATGACTACTAGCAAAGGCTAAGTAACATATGGTTGAGTCCATGACATTTATTTCCAAATTCTGGTCTAAATTTATCTGTTAACACAAATTATTTGTTCCTTATTGAGTCCTTCTAATAGAGATCTGAAGTGAAGAAAAGGTGGATGGTATAGGAAGAAAGAGATCCATCCAAACAGCTTGACACTTTTTAGCCTGTGATATTTTAGTGTAGCATATAAACATGTCAGTGAGATTAGACCCCCCTGCTATACCTATATGCAGGCCTTGGTGCCTGTATTTCCCTATTGATAAGCTGTGAGAAAACTACTAGCAAAAAGAATTTGGTGGTTTACTACTGCTGAGGCAGAGTTCTCATGCCTTAACAAGCCACAGAAGGACGCAAAAGCACTATTCAAAGTGATCTGCTTCTCCTCTTCTACACATAACTTCTGTGCACGTAACACAAACCCACTTAAATTGCTAAAAGAGAAAAAAGAACTGAAAATCAAAAATAAAAGTACTTTCTTATTATGCTCTGACCTCTGCTTTATAAGGCAGGCTATACTTTTATTGCTGGCATTCTAGGGTTACAAAGCTGATATTCCATTAATTTTACAGGAGGTGCCAATCTTGATAAACATTAAAGAAAAATCTAAGTATTGAAGTAATTGAAAGCATACCATAATTTATTATGGCCTAACTGCACAAAAATGTTTATTATACACTCTTAACATGATTGCTGGATCAAGCTAACCAAAATTTATAACAAGCTTTGTAATACAAGGGCTTCTTCATCA
Organism: Loriculus beryllinus; assembly: GCA_039877255.1. Taxonomy (NCBI): domain Eukaryota; kingdom Metazoa; phylum Chordata; class Aves; order Psittaciformes; family Psittacidae; genus Loriculus; species Loriculus beryllinus. Next base: position 10,117 of record JBCJKH010029467.1, on the reverse strand, counting down.
CTAGTACTATATACTTGATAGATGCTGTGAATTGTATGTGGGAATGCTGAAATTCATTCATTAATAGTACTTACAAGTGAAAGGATTGTTTTCAAAATTAGTGATGGAGAACTCATGTCATCTTTGTTTGGCTTCCCAAGAAAACAGCTTGTTCCTAGGAGAGAAGTATTTAGTCTTTAGTGTCTACGTTGTCCTCAAACTCACACATTTTAAGTGGTCACAGTACTCACTACGTTGTTTTTTTCTACACTGAGTAAAATCAGGAGGTGTTATCAGCCTTGGAACTGAGCCACTCAGATTATGTAAGACATACCAAAAGTTTGTAGCAAGACAGGCAATAATAGGCTGGTAACTCAAGCTACTGCCATAAGCACTGGATCTCTTAAATTCCCCCAGTTATTTAATTTACCTGTTTTGTACTCACAGGACTTTTACTCCTTTGGCCAGCTCAGCTGGCAAGAGCTGATACCACCAGATGCTATGACTCTAGAATGATGTAATGCCACATAACCCTAGATAAGACAAGGAAGAGATGAATTTAAAACTGCTTCAGGTAGGAAATACTAATTAAAACAGCAGTCTACAGCTTTTCTCCAGATTGTTCCCATTGAATACAATGATTAACACATTGCTATCTGAGTTTCTCTACTGTATCTGGTTTTTCACACAGATTACTGTGTCCGGAAACTTGCTGCCTATGCATTATAGAATATAGCTCCTAAAGTATATAAGGACGTATCTCCAGCAGAGTAAAATATATACATTACAAGAGCACAAGGGTCTCTTCACCTTTCTGTGCAAGACCACTACCTGAGGTTAATCTGAACACGGATTTACATTATGGTTAAACACATTTTGGGAAAAAAAGATTTACAAGAAATAATTACAAATTGATTCCATGGTAATGAAACTCTACTCATTCAACTTTGGTTTGTTTTTTTTTTTTTTTTTTGACCAGTGTCTTTAAACTCTACATAACATTGGTTTACTAAATGCTAATAGAAGACAACAGCCACATTGCAATATTGAATTATGTTTCAGCACATGCTTATGGTAGTACGAGATGAATATGTCAACCTAAATTAGCGGAATACAGACTCTGTTGTCATAGGACACAAACTGTTGTCCAATAGGTATTTTAGTATAACTATTTAAAAGACACCACCAGCAGCAAACTTTCAGCTTCATGGTTCCTTGAAAGGCAAATGAAACACTATTTCTAAATCAGAAAGCAGTTTCTGGCATCACCTCTCTACTGAGGCTGGGAAACTAAATTAATGACAATATTAGCATTATAGCTTGGGATTCAAAGAAAAAGGAAAAACTGTAGTTTTGCTAGTCTAATACTCAGATCTGATGTTAGCTCAGTCAGCACAGATCAAGTTTCACTACTTGTCCTGGAAAGAAACACTCTTCTGGGAGGAATAACCTTCAGTCAGCCTTCACAAGCTGGGCCCAGAAGAAAGAATTAAAAAAAGCAAGATAATACTGATGGCAGTAGTTAAGTTTCTAATAAAAGTGAAGAGAGGCCAGTCTGACTCACCAGCAAGAAAAGATAACTGGAAATGGGAGATTAAAAGGGCACACTCATTCCCACACAATTCCCAGACCTCCTATTAACTCAATCCGAATGCTATGAAATCTAAATAAAGATAAAAGTTTTTATATTAACTGAAGAAACTTGGTAAAATACCAAAACTGCAAATGTAAATTAAATCTCTGGAAGGGATATTCTGGACAACATTCACACTCTGCAAATAGGAATAGCAAGTATGTCTCAGGTCACAAAATAACAGGCTCTCATAGTACCTCCCTGAATAAGTAACATGAGTGATGGAGCTGCTGAAGAGCTCAAATTATTTGAGTTTGGGTTTGTTTGGTTTTTTTGTTGAGTTTTTTTGTGCAGCTCTGAAGTCCAGCTCAGAGGTACTCCTATATCTTGGGGTATCTTCTTCAGTTGGTTAGAACAGAAAGGTAAGACTAGATAGTGATACCCAGAAGGTCACAGAAAGAACACTGAATCACTGTATCACACCCACACAGATTATGTCTACACAAAGGCATAGACGGATAGCAAAAAGGAAGTGTTGTGGTCTTGTCAGTAAGCCTAATAGTAGATTAAAGCCTGGAAAAACAAAGAAGGAAAGGATGGTATTGAAACCCTTTACCCAGTCTGACAAATTATTTAGCCCTTCACACTTCTGGAGATTATTCAGGAGATTGGAAAAATAAATCACTTAAGTGAAAGAATACATACCTGTCTCTGCAGAGCTGCTATGGTTACTGTTTCTGTTTCAGAAATATCAGAAAGACTGACTACCAAATAACTTAGACTACCAGTGTGGAGAATATAAATCAAAAGCAAAAACTCATGCTAAATTAAAAAAAAAAAACAAAACAAACCAAAAAACAACAAACAAAACCCAAACAACAAACTAGAAGTACCTGAAGTAAACCATTAATGAAAGCTAAAGTGAACTAAACATCACAACTTCCTCCCTTCTGCTACACAAGGCAAGTTGTTTCCATCCTGAATTGGGAAGATATCATGGTCATAGTTGTCCTAGATTTAGAGAAACCAGGATGACAAAAGGAAAAAAAACAGGTCCAGGACGGGAGGTTCCTAGGATAAGAACAGATAGCCTTAGTCTTGGCTCAAAAAAAGAGGACCAAATAGGACAAATATCCACCTGTAACATTCCTACCCCCAAAACCAAACCAAACCAAACCAAACCCCAAGCAAATAAAAACCCAACCCAACAACCGTAAAACTTAGTTGCAAAGTGTAATAAAAATCTCAAAGGACTATGTCTTGTCTAAAGGAGGGCAGTCCACTGACTAAGACTGCCAAAAGAGGGATTTGCTCTTTTTGCTCCTTTGCTGCTCTCCTTAGATGCCCACCTGGCATTCCTGTGGGGAATATGCCTGTCCTGGCAGGAAGCTATCCGCCCAGGTGGCTGGGACAGATTCAGGATGTTTTTAAAATGGTAGGAAAAACCAGACTAGGAGAGGCTTCCCTTTCCAGGCCAAACAGTGGGAAATAGTTAGGAGATTTTTTTGCTAGCAGTAGAAGACATCAGCATAGAACATATACATATATTTTTCCCCTCTCACTAGACCTTATGGCATCCAGTTGCAGTCTAAACCAGATAATGCAATGGTACAGCTGGAATAAATAATGTGCTAGAAATGTACATGTTCAGAAAACCTGGCTTACAGAAATCTTTCAAGAGCTCTAAGAAACCTGACAATTGGTTGCTCCACCAGAGCAGTGCCAAAAATGGTGGGGTTACAGAGCAAATACATTTTAATGCTTTTAAACTTGGTAAAAAACCTCAAAAACTAGATGAAATTCTTTAATGATTAATTTCCACAAAATGCAGGAATCATCCTTCTCTGTTGAAAAGGAACTCAGAAGCCAATTTTCGGACCAAGTGCTTGTCCTGCATAACTGAATTAAAGTAAGTTGGCATAGCATGCCTATTTATAAGCACAGTTTCAAAAATGCTGACTAAAGTAGTAAGTGCAGGTACATCAGCAACTGCCAGTCATAACCAGATGTTAGCTACAGAACTTGCCAGGCATTTCTATTCTCTCAGCTCTTCCATAAAGCTGCCTAATTCTTCTTTATGGGTATTTTTATAAATTGTTGGCCTCTTCTGGTGACAAATTTCACATTTCAAGGATGTACTTTCCACAAAAGATGGGATGTTCTATTTTGGTTGCCTCTTTTTCCAAACTGAAGAGTTTCAGTCATCTTATTCTTACTCTGCTCTGTGTCCATTCTAACTCTGTATATTGCATCCATGCTGTGTTCACAATGTACCACAGAGGTTAATTCTCTGATGACATAACTTGTTTTGTTAATTTACTTCCTCACAACCAGAATAATATCCTGTGTAGCTTTCTGGCTGTTGCATTTGCAATGATATCTGTCAACAAATTCACTGTTGAATATGATTTAAACTGTTGTTCTGCACGGCCTCATGTGGACCCTTTCATAGAGAATCTCTCTGACACTGAGTATCACAAGGTCTTTCTCATTCTACATGCAGCCAGGCCCAATTTGGATCAGTGGATGATTTTGTAGTAACAGGAAGCTTGTTAGCAACCTCACTGCTCCTCTCTGTCTCCAGGAAAATTTAAAGTTAGGGCCTCACCAGAAACTGCTGTAGCTCTGCTAACAGAGGAACATGATGATCTGTCCCTAAGTTTCATTTCTGATCCCCTAACTCAGTCACTCTGCCAGGTATCTTGGATTTTTAAAGTCAAAAACTTCTTGAAAGCTTCAGTAAATTATGCTCACCTTCGACCAAAGAAAGCCTGCATATTGTCAGCGTGTTGTAATTGCACAGAGTTGTTTTAGACAAATCACTGCCAAGATAGAGAGCTAAAAGGTGCTTTCCTTCCGCCGTACTGTTTTTTTCTCATCATACCTTTTCAACAAAATTCTCAAACCACAGTTTTGGAATTCACGTATGACAGAAGAAAAATGAAATAATGTTAGCTGCTGCAATGTTCCATTTGCTAAACTAGAAACTATTCATGCTATAAAATCCTCAGCTAAGATGTAAGATAACCATACCTTCCAGAGCAAATCCTCATTACCCTAACAGTGAGGTTGTATCATATAAACTGCTGTGTCTTAAATGATGATCTAATAAAGAGCATGATGTCAAATTCACAAACTAACAGCCAACTGTAACCACGTAAAGATATCTTCGGTGTAATCCTGTTCATTTTACAAAACACATTTTAATACATATATTTAAGTGATCATTAGGTGTCATGGCACAACAGTGTTTTCTAAACTTTAAAATTGTAGAAAAAGCAATCTAAAGTTTCTTGTCTTCTACAATAAATTACATCATATTCCCATCTAATTTCAGTCAGTCTCATATTATCACACCTGGTTTTGCTGGATTAAGGGTACTATTTTCAAGTGGCACTCTTGAAGACAGACTCTTTTCTTTCCCTAGCCTTTTTTCTCCCACATTATTTTTAGAATTATGGACATGACAGGCTAGCAAAGTTAACCTGGGATTCTGATGGGGAGAAATTAGAGTGGGTTTGTTTGTACATATCCAGAAAGATGGTACTTGTCTGAATCAAATTTCTATTTAGCTTTTCAGCAACAGAGAGATGCCAATTCTCATTTCTGTCTGTGATTTCAATACTTTTGGCTTCTTATTGCAAAGCAATTTCCACATCTCTAGTGCACAGTCACCTTATGCCCTCTGCGGAAGCCTGCTTTCACTCATCTACAGCACTTGGTGGAGATGAGTGGAAGTTTAGAAACAGGTTTAGTTTAGAAACAGGTTTATTGTCTCAATCTGTCAGTTTTAAAGTTCATGTCTAAGAAGCAGGATTAAAAAAAAAAGACAAAAATTGACACCACTAGCTGAAAGAGCAGAAAACCAAACAGAACTTTGCACCTCCATACAAGAATGATTACTGTCAAATGTTTTCATATGAAAATTAAATTTGCAGTGTTTCTTTTTAAGGCATGAGATTCTAAAATGGGAAAGCACTATTATTCATGGAGTATCTGATCTATAGTCATAAATCATAGTATTGTCAACAGCCTACCTTTCCAGCAAATTTAACTATTTTAGAAATTGTCGCATTTGCTGTGTTTGTAGAAATTGCATGTTAAATTCTCCAAGGAGGAGCAGGCCTCTCCACTTCTGTAGAATATAATAGAGTTTGAATTGATTCAGCAGCAGCTCTTACAGTGACTTCTAATCTGGGACACATCTTTATTTCTAGTCCAGATGAAAAAATGCTTTCTCAAAAAAGGAAGTAGGTTACAAGATGCAGCACATACTCCTCAAAATATTTAAGAACACACTTTTTTCACAGGATACACACAGGGTACAGTTTCAGCTTGTAACTTTCAATATTCACAGTAAAATACTTTTGAAAAACAATCTATTTAAATGCAGCTTAGAGCCATCCAGTGCTAGTTTACTCTGTTCTGCATAAATATTTATAAGATATCAAATGTCAGCTGAGTTACTCTTTTTGTGTCCAGACTTGTTCAACTAGTTGTGCACTACATCAATGCTGAAAGAGATTTCTTGGAGAGCTTGAAGCTTCACAGTTTTCGTCTGTTCCAACTGAAGCTCTATACCAAAGAATAAACACAAAGCTCCTGTGCTCAAGATCTGCAGGATAAGACATGATCATCACGATAGCTTGTATAAAGATGCTATAATGCCCTTTGGGTTCAGGTAAGATTTCCCTACTCAGACAGATTGCCCTGAATGTTTAAAGTCACTTAAATTTGTGGAGAAGGAACAGTGAGGAGACCAGTTGGCTTGATCTTGTTGATTCCTCCATCTAGGATGCATACCCTTGGGTATTTGTTTTTCACTAGATGAGCTGCAAACTGAAACAGATACATCATTAGCATGCTGTACATTACAGTCCTTAAATCAAAATAACTTTGTATTCAGTGTGGCAAGTTAAGCAAAAGAAAAAATTATTGGGCCCTAGAAGCTCCTTCTTTGCACCAACTAGTCCAGCACAGGAACCCAGGCCTGTGTTGAAACAGCTGGAATTAATTTGGTGGTCATGAAAGCGTCACTGATAACCCTGAAATTTATTATCTCTGCTTAGGCAGGATTTTACCTCATCCTAACAGGATTTTCTAATATTCAGGTAATTGCTGGAACTCCTCCCAAAGTACGAAATAACAGGTATTCTTCTATGGCATTAGTCTAAATCTCAACTGCTTTCTATAGAATCCCAAATATACAAGCACCACAGATCGATGGTATAGTATCTGCTTACCTGTCAAACTTGTCTGACATGACTTAATTTCACAGATGTCAAATATGAACTTGGGGTCTAGCAGCTGCACTTCCCCAGCCCCTAGTCTGCCCATAGGCAGGTTACACAGTGCAAGCACATCTCCCTCCTCCCTCCCCAGTCCCTGAAAGCCTTTCTCCTAAATTAACACATCAGTTGCTATACTGATGAAGGAGCAATATTTTGTATATCAAAATAACAATAATGATTAAAAAATTAAAAATATATAAAAAAAGTTTTAAAATATCAAAATAAAAAAGGAACAACATTTTGTGTATCACATGTCAAACTTGCCTTTTAATTACTGACTGCAATACATTAAAAAGAAAGCCACCGAAATGCATTTATCAGAGAAACTATAATACTTCTACTTTATTTCTGATAGCTGTGAGAAAAAAACTGCCTTGCCATGCCAGTCTTTGAGATGGTTGAAAAATTAGTACCATTTATAAAATTACTGAGTGCTTCCAAGTGTCCTAGGTAAAAACACTTTTAATTCCCTTTTTCAACTCTTTAAAATAATTTGTAATACTATTCCAGAAGCCTGTGCAAGTATGATGTGCAAATAACTAACTCTGCACAAAGAACCGAATTACCAACTCAAGAACAGCAGCAGACACACCATCCAGATTTAGTGCACGGGATTTCTTTTTACGTTTACATTCCTTCTAATTACCAGTGATAGTATAACAGATACTAAAGCAGAACAAGATGTACTACATGATTACCTGATCAAGTACAAATCTTGAAATAAACTCTTTACCAGGTAACAGTTCACAGGAGCAAAGTTTTAAACCCCTTCCAAGCGAGAACTTTTGCTTCACACTGAAGGTATTTTGTATATGCAAGGAATTTATTTCTGTTCACTATATGTCAGACATAGCAACTGCATTCCTTTCTCTGTGTTTCAGGATGGATTTAACCAGGGCATGAGCAACCAGTACATGACCTGTAACCACAGAGGACTTGTTGAGACAGAGTAAGAGGTCATAGTGATCGGTCAGGACATTTTGACTGTTATGTTTGCTTCAGTTACCTGGCTAAAGAAAACCAAAACCAAGTTCAATAATCTCTTCTCCCATTAGTTTGGGTCAAGTCAGTACAGGATTCAAAGGACCAAATGAAAAAATCCCCAAAATCAAACAATCAAAACCAGCTAATAGTAAAGTTAGACTATATGTGGGTGCCAGTTTTCATGAGAAAAGTAAATGCGAGGCTTTTAGAGAGGCTTTCTGATGCAGAGGTGGTGTAATATGCACAGAGGTATCATTGGGAGAGTCCAACTACCTCTTGCTATAATCACAGTCCATGAAGTTACGGTGACAGAGACAAAGACATTTCTGTTTGTCAAAAATGGCGCTCAGCTGTGCATACCATGAGGTACAAAAATAGCATACATTCCTAGCAAAATACTCCTACCAGACATCTCTACTTCATATGTACTTATCTGCCACCTTAAAGTGCTCTCCACCTGTGAGTAATGGATGGTGCTCTGGCTCAAACACTAATGCTGCTCATAAGTGGCAGAAGAGAAAAATGGCCACAAGCGTTCAGACTGAGATGAAGCAGCATGTGATTCGGCAAGTACAGCGTCCCATGTGTCAGCAGAGAGAGCCCACTCTCTGTCTACTGATAACTTTACACTTCAGACAATAAATTGTAAACTCTGCTCCAACTGTTTGGATGCCCTAGCCATAATAAAACTAATATTCCATGTAATATTAGAAAATATGAAAATATGCAAGCAAATGCTTTGCATTAAGGCCTGTGTCCCTCTGTAGAACTGCTTTAGTAACCAGCCTACGGCTGGAAATAAATTTTCTTCACTACATACGATAAGAGGTTCCTTTATAATCTTACTGTGAGGAATCTCTCACTTCTTGCAGGGCCTCTGTGAAGCATGCAACTGCAGTCTGTGGCTGTTAGCAAATGACAGGCAGAAGGCACAAGAGCACAATGAGATGATATACCACAAGATGAGCTGCCTTTTTTTTTTTCTTGTAAGTTGTCACAGAACAGTCTGCAGTTGTTTACACATCTTTGGTGAGAAAGGCTCCAAATACAGCTCAAAATACTGCATCTCAACATACAGCCAGGGAAAATACAGTAAGCAGAGTACTACTACTGGTACCCCACCACTGCAGGAATTATTTGCAAGTCAGGAGCCCAAAGGCATGTATATTGCCATAAGCTGAGAGCTGCCATCATACTTCAAATATCAACCTCCAAGAGCTTTGTACATACACCTGTCTCCACAACTACAAAGTGTCAAGGCTTAAATCATAGGGTAATAGGATTTGATCCGATTAAAGACACTTCTAGTTTTACCTTATGCCTTCTTACACTGTGTCACTGAAAGTAGAAACAGTAACTTTCAGTGAAGAGTAGATTTAGAACTAGTTGCTAACTAGTACTGCAGTCTTCCTAGTTAAAGCTCTGACTTTTTATAGTTCTGTTCCTCAGTACATGTTTGTGCCTTTCTCACACAGTCAGAGGAGTATGTCTGTCACAGACAAGAACAGGAACTTGTTCACCATGTTTCTGAAATGTTCCAGCACCACCTGGTAACTCTGCCTGCCAAAATATACTGTATGAAGCCATATTTTCAAAACACATGAAAGTGTTATTCCTGGCATGTGTACTGATGGAGTGCCATGAGAGGACAGACTATTTGAAATAGCTATACAATTTTCTTCCACAATGTGACCTTCATTAACGTTCAAATGTCAGTAACTTAAACCCAAGAAATAAAAAAGATTTCCTAAAACGTTGAAAAAAATCAGTGGTCCACAAAAAAGCTCAAGGTGTTTTTTTTGAATTAATGCCACAGACTTTTTACAGCAGAAACTGCCACCTTACACTTCACACATGGGTTCTATTTCCTTTCCAAATCCTACCATAAATTGTCAACTAAAAGTTTAGTAACAGGTACCTGAATACGTAATTGTAGTCCACTAAACAACTTAACTTACAGAGGTACTCTTAAAACAGAAGATAACATGGTGAGGAGATAAGCAAATAGGTGACATCACCCTTAGTAACCTGTAAACCACCTACATTTTAAAGAGATTTATTGAAACCTATAAAAATAGCGCACAATGAAATTTCCACTATTTAGGCTGATTTTAAATAGAAATGGACCGTATGTCATTTATGTATTAATTATACTTTCTCAAATTTATCAAATGTTTGTGTTGACATTACTTCTGAGATATATCTGTTTCCCCATACCATCAACAGATGAGAGTCCTTTGCAAGGCTTCTGTTTCTATCTAGATAACACCACTAGTTGAACGAAACGAGT